>JADZMA010001185.1:0-24061 GCA_020796225.1 Arion vulgaris
ATTTAAGCAGACTTTTTTTTTGTTATTTCAAAAATTTTCTAATTTTAAATCACATTTTTTGTGTTGCTATTTTTCCCTGTCACTGTTTTTTCCCTGAGGTCCACCTTTTGTATGGACAGCCTTTGATTGTATCCACTCTATCGGAGTAGCATTGTTCTCTGGGTCGCACTGTCTGTTAGTAATCTGCTTATGTGGCCGAACCATTTAATTTATTGTTTCTTGAAAAAGTTTATTGCTGATGTTGTACCCACTTTTTTTCCTGATGTCTTTATTTCTAAACAGCCACTTCTTGATACTAGCATTCTGCATAGACACTTCATCTTTGTTGTGACTAGTTTTTTTCTATCATATTACTGTAATGTTTGCTTGAAATTACAAACAGCAACATGTGATAGGAATTCTGAATGGGGAAAAAAAAAATGTGATGAACATTCACAAATGTTTTTGTGCTGTGTATGGAGAATGCAGTTGGATAAGAGCACCATCAGTTGTCTAGCTAAGAAAGGTAATGTTTTAGAAAGGAAAAGAGCGGAGCTTCATGATCTTCCATGCTCTGGACGTTCTGCAGAGGCTACAAGTCCAGACATGTTGAATCACACTGAGCAATTATTTCCTGTGATACTACATTACAAGTCAACAATTGACCTTGAAGCTATCAATCAGCAAGGGAAGTAGGATTCCTTTTTTCCAAATTCTAGAATATTCAAAAGTTTGGGCAAGAAGGTTTCCACAAAGTCTCACAAATGAGCACAGATCTAAATGACAAACACGATTTGTTCTAATATGTTAGAGAGTTTCAATGCTCGATGGGAGCTTTTTGTCAAAATTGTTATGAGTGATTGAATCTGGAGCATTACTTTGAACCTGAGACAAAAATACAGTCAATGGAGTAACATCATACATAATCTTAAAAAATAAAAAAATAAAAAACAACTCCATCAGCAAGACATGTTATAATCATTGTCTTTTGGCACATTAATAGTGTGATTCATGTGGATGTAATGTCAAGAAGTGAGACAATTCTAAAGCTCACATCAAAACAATAACAAAACTAAAAAAGTAGTTCACCAGAGTTTGACATAACAAAAAATCTAGCAGAACTGTTGTCCAACAGTATAATGCACCTCCTCACAGAAATCAGAAAACGAAGCTGGCAATTGACAAATTGAGATGAACTGTCCTCCACCTACAACCCCGATATGGTGCCCAGTGATTTTCATGTTTTGTCCACTTCAAAACGCACTAAGTAGAGCAAGGTTTGATGATTATAATGATACAATTGAAGGAGTGAAGAAATGGTCAGTTACATGAGCTGAATAAAACCAGATAAAGGCAAGACATGCATGTACTTATTTCTGCTGACATAAAGCCATACAAGTTGATGGAGATTATGGAGACAAAAAATATATTTAGAGGAAATGTTCATGCAAATGTGTGTAAATTTCATTTAGTTATCAGTTAAATTTCATTCATTTTGAACAAATAATTTGTGAAACCAAATTTATGGTTAAACACTTTTTGATCATCCTTCATATAAATATATTTCTTTGTGAAAACAAAATATATATTTATATTTGCTTATTATGTGTTATCTCTTGTGAAGTTGATGATATCTTCCATTTTCCTTTAAGAACTTCTTACATTGACCTTAGGCATGCTCAGCAGTAGATGACTAAGATGGTTGGGACATGTGAGAAGAATGGAAACTTGTCACATACCAAAACAAATGTGTTCTGTGAACTTTTGGAGGAGAAGAGGCACCAGGGCAGACCACTACTCAGATATAAAGATGTCTGCAAGCCTCAATGAAAAACTTTCTATAGGTCCCAGCACATGGGAAAAACTAGCTGATGACAAAGTTGTATGGAAAGCCAAATTGCGAAAAGGCGCAGAGTCTTTTGAGAAGAGACGTATGTATGAGCTGAGCGACAAGGAGAAAAGCGAAACTCAGAGTTGTCAGTAAAACTTGCCTATTGACCGTCTGTAAAGATGAAAAGGGCCATATATATATATATTGACCTTTTATTTATTTCCTAGAAATATGTACAATATCTCATATTACTCTGTAGATATCACACTGGAATCTAAAATGATAAAATAACAGAGCAGTTCACCTATTTGGGTAGCAATTTTGATTGCACAGAAATGTTAAAAAAGAAATTATGATACGAATTGACAAAGCAACATCAGCTTTTAAAAGTCTAAATAAAATATGGATAGCAAGTTATATAGTATTAAAACTAAATTACGAATTTTCAATTCAAATTTTATCAACCCTGAAAAACCAACAAGGGGAAAATGAAAAAAAAATTTAGAAAGCAAGTTGAATCATTTAAAAATGTGTCTTAAAAAATAATAATAAAAAAATGACAATTCAGGAAAAGTATGAAATCAAAACATGTCGGGTAAACCCACTGTGAATTTATAAAAGAGAAGATGTGATATGTTGGGCATCTTGGGGAAAATGATAAACAATATAAAAGCAGGCATTGAGGGGGGATGAAAGGGGGTTCAAAAGAGAGGTCGAGAGACCCAAAGAATTTTCTGAAGGGCGGGAAATATCAGTCTCAGTTCCATGGGGGAGATTAAAAAGGGGTCCCCGGATGGGGGTTGGAAAAATTTTAGGCCCTATGAAACTTTAAAATGGTCGAAGAATTTTTTATTTTTTATCCATATTAACCTGTAAGATAAGTTTAAAAATAATATAACATTCAAAATGCCACAGGTGTAAGTGTTATAGCCCCTCCGTACTGGATTTATCTTGTTGATTTGGGAGTTCATTCAGTTCTTTGGTCACCCAAGTGGTTCCGGGGCCCCAAAATTTGGGGGGGAAAAGAATAGCCCTGTTACCTGCCCCATGTCAAGAGACAACAAAGGGTTGGGTGTGGGGCTGCTCCCCTCAAAAATAACACTGATGGCTACAGACGGAAAAGCGCCAGTAACGTTGGTAAACCGGACACATCCCAAAAGGGAAACCCCCGAACCCCAAATGGTGCGAAGATGTGAAAAAATACACCAATGCAAACGCTGCTGAATCGGGTTTTCCCAAATGAATGTTTATGGGAGATCTGGACATGGTCGGGTGGTGAAGAGGGGTTCTTTGTTGTCATAAAGGAAAAAGTAATACTATATTATCACCTTCTTCTGGAATAAATTTTTTTTTTTTTCAGGGGTCTGTACAGTGAGATGATTGATTGATTGAATTGATGGGAATATATTGCATTTTGAGTAACCATGTGTCTCCGATTTTTTCACACGGAAGATCTCGCGCAGTGCACAAACTCCATAGCATAGGGCCCCGATGTAATTTTGAAGATGGTGAAGATATTTTGTAGGAATTTTATGAACTGTTTATAATGAATTTTCCGGCAGCAGCTTTTTTTCCAGCCCTTTTTTCGATTTTAAATTAAAGGGGGTTCTTTACTCTCAATTGAACCGGGGCCCTACATGAGATAGTATGATATATAAGTTAGAATTTCATCTAAATCTTATATTTGATGTGACAGGGAAAAAATTACTTTCCCTGATAATAGAAAAACCTCCTTTTCTCTTTCTGTTTTTTATTTTTTTGACTTTTTCTTTTTTTTTTTCTACTTTGTTAAACTTTTTAAAAAAAAATATCCCAGGACAGCATGTCCGGGGTTGAAAACAACTCAGGAGGCACCCCTTGGGCTGTTATAAACTATTTTCACCCGAAGATTTTTGATTCGCTGTTGCCTTTTGTCAAACTCAATGATCTTCCAGATCATCAAAATATCTTCAGTTTCAAGCTCTAAATAGAAAAAAACTGGAACTAAAAAAAACACAAAATGAGCTGAATATCATAAAAAGGGGTTGTACTGCAGGGGATCCATCACACTGTGGCATACAAGGAAATGAAGGGACTTAGCAAAGGGAAAGGGAGAACAGGAATAAAGGAATCAAATAATCACTTTCCGGGAAAAAAACATTCATCAAGGCCATTAAAAAAGAGGACCAGAAAAGAGACAGTTCCACTATCTGATGGGTTTCCCCAAAGTGGGGGGCCTCCCTGGGGGCCCTGCCTTCAGAAGGGTAGTGGGTTCAAACTTTTTGGGAATTATTTTTGTGTTTTGGATTGAATAATCATTACAAATTTAATTCTTTTTTAATTCATCTAATCACTCCTTCCAATCAATTTTTTCATCAATTTTATTTTTTATGTATGTAATCATTTGAAAATTAATGTTGACAGAAATATATATATTTTTCTATGTCAAAGTGAAAAGAGCATGTATATATATATATATATATATATATATATATATATATATATATATATATAAAAAGCCCTTTTCATTTTTCGACGGTCAATAAAAAGTTTTTACTGTTGACAATTTCAGTTTTTTTTTCTCTTTGTTTTCCTCGTACATAAGTCTCTTCTCAAAGACTCTCGCCCTTCCGTAATTTGGTTTTCCCCCCCTCTGTCATCACTAGCCCCTCCCATGTCTGGGATCTATAGAAAATTTTCATTGAGGTTTCAGATATTTTTATATCGAGCAGTGGTCTCCCCTTCCTCTTCCCCAAAAGTTCACAGAACAACATTTGTTTTTTATCGAAAAGTTTCCACTTCTAAATGTCCCACCATTTTAGTCATCACTGCTGAGCATCCCTGAGGGAAGGAATTTGCATGTTGTAGTCTTCAGAGTTGGTTATCTTGTTTTTCCCCCTTTTTAAATTTTCGAGTCATCTAAGGTGAAAGATTTAAGTCTCCTCGTTCTTAGTGGGCTTCTTTTCCCATATATAATATATATATATATATATATATATATATATATATATATATATTTTTTTATATATATATATATATATATATATATATTGGGGCTTTAAACAAATTTATAATGGGAGGCGTTACAAAGTTTATGTTTTTAAAAATGGCGGTGTTCGGGTTTGGGAATCTATATCTAGATAGAACAAGATATGTGATATTGTTTACTCAGGCGGGACACTCGATTGAAAGGGCACCTAAAAGATAAAACTATTCCCTCCCCCACATGACTTTGGGGAAGACAACGAACAACACATTCTGAAAAATTTCCCCTGAAAAGTAAACTGGAAAGAACCCGGGCCCAAAAGACAGACATCAAAAAAGCTTTTTGGAAGCCTTTTTAAAACTAAAAAACCCTCATCCAGAAAAACGACTCATTGTGTAAAAAATTGAACATCTGTGAACAAGAAAAAGAAGACGGGGAAAATACAAATTATTATTATTTTTTTTGTAGTACAATTATTTTATGAACCCAAAATCTTTTTAACATCTCTCCATATTTATAAACTTTTCTGAGCAGAAATTTAAAACTCTGGTCTTACGGGGGTGCAAATTTATATCCCCTCAATAATTTTTCATCTTTGCGGATCTTTTTTGTTTTAGTATATAAACCAACAGCCAGACAATCAGTATGCATATTCTTGACATCTGTTGGGCAGACGGCCCTTTTGGTCTGCAGGAATGCTTGATGTCGTTCATGAAAAAAGCCAGAAACCTACAGTAAACTGATTGATCAGCCCGTAAAATCCTGATTGATCAGACCCCATAACAATAAAATATTGATCAGACCCGAACAGTAAACTGTTGATCGACCCGTAACAAAAAATTGATTGATCAGTTCAGTAACGACCCCTCAACAAACAACCTTGCAATCAGTTCTGTAACAATCCTGATTGATCAGTTCTTTTAACGACTACAATCCAAACAACCCAAATATTCTGGTAAAAATAAACGTTGATCAGATCGTAACAGACACTTCACAAAAAACCGTCTTTTAAAGTAACAACCCCAAATTATCGATCCAGAACGACCCCTCACAAAAAAACCGCATCGTTCTATCAATCCCGTTGATCGGCCCTAAAGCCACAATCCTGATTGATCAGTTCTATAACAGACACAATCACAAAAAACCCGCAATCAGTTCGTAACAATCAACGTTGTCAGACCCATAACAGACACTCACAAACAACCGAAATCAGTTCTGAACTCACGTTGACCCAGCCCAATAACAGCCCACTCACAAAAAACCGCAATATTCTAGTAACAATAAAAGGTTGATCAGATCCATAACAGACACACAATCAACTGATTGATCAGTTTTGTAAAAACAAAAATTCACAAAAAACCGAAATGTTCAGTAAAATAAACTGATTGTCGATCCGTAACAGACACAAAATCAAAAAACAACCTTAATCAGTTCTAGTAACAATAAACTGATTGATCAGATCATAACAGACCACAATCACAAACAACCGCAATCAGTTCGTAACAATCCGTTGATCAGATCATAACAGACCTCACAAACAACGAAATCAGTTCTGTAAAAATCCTGATTGTCGTCCATAACAGACCCAAATAACAAACAACCTTCAATCAGTTCTATAACAATCAACGTTATCAGTCCATAACAAACACAACCCAAACAACCTTAATCAGTTCGTAACAATAAACGATTGATCAGTCAGTAACAGACACCTCCAAAAAAACCGCAATCAGTTCGTAACAATCCGTTGATCAGATCAAACAGCCCACATAAACAAAAAACCCTGCAATCGTTCTAGTAACAATCACTGATTGTCGGGGTCATAACAGACCCCAAAATCAAAAAACCCATTGATCGTTCTGTAACAATAAACTGATTGTCATTTCCCCAAATAACAGACACCAATCAAAAAACAACATTGCAATCAGTTCTGTAACAATAAACTGATTATCAGCCCCATAACAGACACACAATCCAAACCCTTAATCGTTCTGTAACAACCCGATTGTCAGACCCATAACAGACACACTCAACAAACAACCTTTCAGTTCTAGTAACAATAAACTGATTGATCAGACCCAATAACAGACACACAATCAACAAAAAACCCTTTGTCGCTATAACAATAAACTGTTGATCAGACCCTAACAGCCCAAAAATCAACAAAAAACCCCTTGCAACCCAGTTCTGTAACGACCCAAATCAACAAAAACCGCAATCGTTCTAGTAACAATCAACTGATTGTCGATCAAAGAACAAATAAAAAAACAACCTTGCAATCAGTTCTTTAAAATCAAATGATTGATCAGATCCGTAACAGACACAAATCAACAAAAAACCCCGCAATCGTTCGGGGCAATAAACTGATTGATCAGACCCATAACAGACCACAATCAACAAACAACCTTGTCAGTTCAGTAACAATCAACTGATTGATCGACCCAATAACAGACCCCTCAACAAACAACCTTGCAATCATTTTGTAACAATCAACTGATTGATCAGACCCATAACAGACACACAATCACAAACAACCGCAATCAGTTCATAACAGACACACAATCAAAAAACAACCTTAATCAGTTCTATAACAATCAACGGTTGATGATCCTAACAGACACACAAATCAACAAACAACCTTGCAATCGTTCAGTAACAATCACCATTGTCGCCCATAACAGACACACAATCAACAAACAACCTTGAAATCAGTTCGTAAAAACAACTGATTGTAGACCCAAATAACAGACCACTAAACAAAAAACCGCTAGTTCTGTAACAATCCTATTATCGTCATAACAGACACACAATCAACAAAAAACCCTTTCTCAGTTCTGAACAGAACTTCAACAAAAAACCCAATCGTTCTGCAATAAACTGATTGATCAGACCCATAACAAAACAATCAACAAACCCTTGCAATCGTTCTATAACAATAAACGTTGATCAGACCCAAACAGACCACAATCCAAAAAAACCTTAATCGTTCTGTAAAATCACATTGTAGATCAATCGACCCAAAATCAAAAAAAACCCTTTTCAATCAGTTCTGTAAAAATAAACTGTTATCAGTCAATAACAGACACACAATCCAAAAAACCCCTGCAATCAGTTCTATAACAATCAACTGATTGATCGATCCAGTAACAGACACACAAAAAACAAAAAAACCTTCAATCAGTTCTGAACAGACAAAATCCAAACCCCATAGTTGGGGGCAATACTGATTGATCAGCCCATAACGACACACAATCCAAAAAACCGCAATCAGTTTTTAACAATCAACTGATTGACGACCCAAATAACGACACCAATCAACAAAAAACCCGAAACGTTCTGTAACAATCACGATTGATCAGACCCCATAACAGACACAAATAAAAAACCCAATCAGTTCGAAACAATCACGATTGATCAGACCCCATAACGACACACTCCAAAAAACCCCAAATCAGTTCTGGTAACAATAAACGATTATCAGACCCAATAACAGACACAAATCAAAAACCCCCTTTCAGTTCGTAAAATCAACTGATTATCGACCCCAGTAACAGACACACAATCACAAACCCTTGCAACGCTAAACAGACATACAATAAACAAAAACCTTTTAGCCGTTCTGAAACGACATACAATAAACAAAAAAACCTTCAATCAGTTCAAAAGTAACAATCAACTGATTGATCGATCCATAACAGACCACAATCAAAAAACCTTTTCTCAGTTCTAGTAACAATCAACTATTGATCAGCCCATAACAGACACTTCAAAACAACCTTGCAATCAGTTCTATAACGACATACAATCAACAAACAACCCAAATAGTTCTGTAACAGACCAATCAACAAACAACCTTGCGTCAGTTCTGTAACAGATATCAATCAACAAAACCCCGAATTACCATAACAGATATACAATCAACAAACAGTTGGGTGATCAATTCTAAAAAAATATAATCCTCATTAAAATAAAAATTTTTCACAGCATTCATTGTCCTGGAAACTTAACAAAAATGTCATCATCATCATAATACTGTGTTTTACAACTGATTTTGGATTTTTGATATTATATTTCTCATTTGTATTTTTCTAAAAATCTCCACAATCCCCAAAAGCCGTACATAACTGCTGGGTAAATTCAGCCCTACACATCCAAGTCGTTTCTGGTTTGGGTTTACTGGTTTTAATATATTCATATCTGACCAATTATTGCCTTTCTCAAGAAACGGGGAAAAGAAGATCACAAAATAAAAAAATAATTGTTTATTGATATTGCAGGATGTATTATATTACATCAAACATTGTTTAAAATTTATATGACTTTAAAAAGTGATTATTATATACATCAACATTAATTTTTGATTTTAAAATGAATATTGTATGATATTAAACAGGGGTTATTATATGTTTTTAAACATTGATTTTTAGATGATTTTAAAACAGTGATGTATTTAGAATTAAAACAGTGATGTTTTAAATTTTTTAAAACATAATGTATTCATGACATTAAACAGTGATGTTTTAATTAACAGATAAGGGACAACGGGACAATGGTATTGGGAAAGGGGCCCAGTTCTTAATTTATTCAAATTTTATATTTTAAAATATTCCCAAATGTGGAGATTGTTTTTTTATTCTTACAGGAAAGTAATAGTACAGGTTTTAAAATTTTTTTTAAAGGGTTTACTTTTCCCTTTTCTTCTTCTTTTTTCGTTCATTTTTTCGAAATTTTTCACTCTTTGTGATATTTTGATCTTCCAGAACATGTATACTTGACATTGGTTTGGTAGGCCCAACGAAAGATTTCACTTTGGACATGTGCATCCGACAGCCAACTGTGGTACCTGAAAATATGGGTTTGCACACTACTATTACTACTACTGCTGTTTCTGCTGCTGGTAATATTACAGATACATATAAATTTTACAGATACTACTGCTGCTGCTTCTAAAATTTTTCCTATTACTTGCTGCTACAAAATACTTTACTCTCTTTCTACTACTGCTGCGGGTAATTACAGATCAACAATCAAGTGCCATACCCCCGAATAGGTGATTGTCTCTTCACAACTCTCTCTTCAGGGCAGTTAATCAGTTCTGATATCAATTTTTGTTGAACCATGATCGACAATCCAACATCTCCTTTTTTTTTCCCAATTCCCCTTTATGAATTGTCCCTGATCAGATCCCCTATAATTAATAAACTACCAAATTCTCCCTTATTCTACTACTGTTATAACTATCACTATTCGCATATTGTTTCAGTAAAGTATGGTTATTATTGAGACCTTTTTCATATTAACTAAATAAGCTACTTTCTTAAAACCATAGATTTGCTCCAGTTCTAGATTTTCGCTTGATAGAAAAGGACATTCTTGAGGGGTACACTTTTTTGAAATCAATTTAAAGTCAGGGTTTTTATGAAAACCAATAAAAAAAATTTAGATAATCGGGGAAAACCCTTTATAAATAAACACAAATACAATCTCATGGTCTATCAAATAAAGACATTGAAATTTCAGACATAGATGAAGGTTTTCTGAAATCTCAAAATATGGACAAATTATTTGTTTTTGATATATTCAAACTGGTGTCTGAGGTTGACATACAAATAAAGGGTTTAAAAAAAATTTGAAAAAGGTTAAATTTTTAAAATTCTCAAGCCCCTAACTTGCTTGGAAACTCAGGGTTTCTGTTGAGATGGCTCAGCTACTGTTCAGATGAATGTAAAAAATAAAAACAGCATCAAAAATTTAAAAAAATAGATATTATTGATTTTCTTCTTTTACGGTTTTGAGTTGGACCTCCTGTAGACACTTGGAGGATTTGTGAAATTTGTTTTAAAGGGCATAAAACTAATATTATATATGTTATACTGCCCCATTATCTCTCATGCTCTCTCTCTCTCTCTCTCTCTTTTTATATATATATATATATATATATATATATTATATATATATATATATATATATATATATATTTTTTTTTTATATTATATATTAAAACAGACCCCAAAATATATGCTTACAGGCAGGCGGAACCCCTTTTGGGGTGTAAAAGATATAAGCTTTTCTGGTTTAGATAAAAAAATCATGCCCAACCGAAATTATTTTCAGGGGAAGAAAAAACTTGTATTGACAAATTCAAGAACTTTGGGGGGATGGCTCCCCCTTGTTGAAAAATTGAAGACAGTGAACTATAGCGGGTTTTGTGCTGACATCTCCACTTGGGGGCTCCGAAAAGCTGGTTTTCATCTTCTATTATTTTTTATTAATACAGTTCCAATGGCTATATCTTACTACATTTTTACAATGACTAAATCTTACTACATTTCAAGTATAAATCTTACCATTTCAGGTGACTATTCTTTTCTTAAAAAGTGCTAAAAGCGTTAGGGAAAATATAAAAAACAAAAAATTCTTAAAACCCTTTGTAAAAATTTTTATGAAAGAAAGATGGAATATGTTGGGCATACCCGAAAAAAAAGATCAAAAAAATAATAAAGCAGGCATTAGTAGGAGGCAAAGGGGTTTAAAAAAAAAGGACATCTAGGGGAAAATCTTGCACCCCTATAATGTATCAAATAGATCTATCCAGAAAAAACTTAAAATCAAAAAAAAATCAAAGCTACTGAAAAAAAATTGAGATATTTTAGACATATAAATGGGTGAAGGTAGAAAAATCGGAAGGGGGCATACCAGCAAAGAAAAAACGGGAAGTGGATCCGGATGTTTATGGTTTAACATGCGCTGCAGAGGGGGATATCTGGGTTATGAGAGGAAAATTTAAGGACTTTTCCCCAGGACAAGCTATTTGATAATATAATGTATTTAAAAGGAATTTATGTCTTTTACATTCCCTTTTTAACTATATATTTCATTTCAATAGACTATTTTCTGCTACATTCATAACAATCCTAATTTTTTTCATTAATACAAAGGATGGGTGCCAACGAAAATTTTAATCTTACAGCGGTTTCATATGTCAGAGGGGCTTGGGGGTCCACCCGTGCCATCACAACACCCGATGTTATATTGATAATCAGTGATCTGCATAAAACAAGTAAAAACCCCGTTTTTTATACCATCGGTATATTGAAATATTGTTTATCAATGTTTTCCAGTCCCTTTCATTACGTTAAGTTTATCCCAATCTAATTTTTTTAAATCTTATTATTATTTATTTATCCTTTTCCATGTCCCACTGAAACCCTTTTTAATGTCCCAAAAACTTTATTTTATGTTTTTCTGGGCCTTATCAAACAACACAAGAGGGGCTTAAGCTGAGAATCGGCGTTTAGGGACAGAACAAAGATCGAAAAAAACACACCCCCACATGTCTAACCTCAATCATGTACCCCCTTCGGGATTGTGTTCTGGATTGATTCTCTACCCCCCAAAACCTGAGAGGTGGCAAACATCTGAGGGTGTTGTCATCACCTTGATGGGCGGTTTTTTATCTAACATTCTCCGTCATTTTAATGTTTCTGATCCCTTGCTAATGTTCCCCCAAAAAGCTATCTAATGTCCCCCCAAAACTATCTAATGTTCCCCAAATATCATCTAATGTTTCAAATCACTATCTAATGTTCCCCAGATCACTATTTAATTTCCCAAAAATCTATCTAATGTTCCCCCCAAAATTAACTAAGTTCCTCAAATATCTAACTAATGTTCTCCAAAAATCTAACTAATGTTCCTCAAATCTGTTTTAAATTTAAATCTCTATCTAATTTCCCAAATTTCTATCTAATATTCCCCAATCTCTATTTTTTCCCCAAAACTATCTAATGTCCCCCCAAAACTATCTAATGTTCCCAAATCTCTATCTAATGTTTCACTAATTAAAACTAATGTTCCCCAGATCTTTTAATGTTCCCAAAATCTAATTAATGTTCTCAAATATCTAACTAATTTCCCCAAATATCTAACTAATGTTAAAAATTCTAACTATGTCCCCCAAATCCCCACCTAATGTTTTTAAGCTTTAATGTCCCCTTTTATCAAAATCTAATGTATTTTATATTTTTGAACTTAAATATTTTCTTCTTTTAGACAGATTCAGACAAGTGGTATTTTTTTTTGAACTTTAAAATAATGTTTATCAAATTTTTCCCCGCTCCTTTGAACTGCCCCTCTGGTAAAGGGGTATTCTGCTCAAAAGACTTGTCTCAAACTGTACACAAGTGGCCCCAAGTCTGGACAGATGGAACAACATGCAAACAGTCATCAGGGTTTGGGTTTGGATAAAGCCTCTTAGTACCTTTGTTGATAAGTACTTCTATATTCCATTATTGAAATTAATAAAAAAATAATATTTTCGTATGACTACAAGTCCCTGTTTGTAAACAAGTTTTATGCCCGGGGTTTCAGCACCAAAGTAAGAAAATTTTTCTAAATACACCCTTTTAAAAACTGGATCACTTTCTGCCTGGGCATGGCGCAAATGTAAAAAAAACTTATAACAGATCTATGTTCACAGACCTGGGTCCTCGTTTCACTTGGGACAGCCCAAACTTTAAACTCATTATAAACAAAACACTTTACTCTACTTTAACACCTACAAAATGTAGCAGGAAAACCCAAATTAAATAACTAAAAAGTCAAACTAAAATTTAAATATTAAAATGAAACTATAATAAATTTTATATTACATTATAATAACATTCATAAGTTATTAATCTGGAGAAATAAATTCATGACCAAATTAAATACAATAAAGGGTCTGCCCGACATTTTCATTCATACAATTTCCAGTGTTGTAATCTTTAAAACTGTTTAAAACTGGGGGCGTTTTTAATCACAATGGGATTCAGAGCTGGACGGGCAACAACTGACATGATATTTCCCCTTTACACTACAAAGGAAGTCAGAGAAACAAGCCTCATGTTTGTAAAGCTCTCTCTTCTTAGAATTCATTTTTTCCATTCGGGACCCCCTTTTTATCCAACATCCCAAACCCCTAAATATGCCCATAATCTCTTTTTTTCCACTTTAAAATTTTATGTTTTTCCCGTTTATTCCAAGTGAAGGTTTCCAAAAATAATTTTCGTCTAGAAAAAGTTTGGGTCAAAGCGATGGTTGCTTCTTGAGCGCTGCTTTTCTCCCGAGATGAAATTTTGTGTCTCACTTACAACAAATATACACTGAACTGAAAGGTTGATTTCGCAAAAATATATATCTTAAAAGCTGACCTGGGGAAGTTATTTTTTTCCTTTGTTGTTAGATAGATAAATTTGTGACAAAACATTTCTTGTGGTGGTGGAGTAACAGATTGTCCCCGTTTTTCCTTCTTCTTCTTCTTTTTATTCGTTCTTTCGACCAATTTTAATCACCTTTGATGTTTGATCTTTGCCAGAAGTGTATACATTGCCCTTGGTTTGGAGCCCTAAACACTGACTTCTCCCTTTAGGGCACATGCATCCGATTTTTAAACCTCCCTTTGTCCTCTTTCAACATGTGGGGTAACAGTGGTTCTATTCTTTACACCCCCAAAATTTTGGGCCCGGGAACCCTTTCGACCCGGGGCCAACCACGGGTCAATCCCATTAAATTTCCCCCCTCTTCTTTAAAAGAGACATGACATTTAAAAATTTTTGTCAGTGTATTTCATAACTCGGGTCTATTCATTCCCCCTCCCCTCCATTTAGGCAATCATGTCTTGAAGAGCTGGGTGTGACAATAAAGACAAAATTAGAAATGAAGAAAACAGAAGAAGTTTGGGGTGAAACCAGTCTGCAATTCATAAAAAAACAAAGATTAAATGGTTTGGACACCGCAAAATGCCTGACCCCCAAGAGAGCCACAAAAAAGCATAATGAGTCCAAAAGAAACAAAAAATGGGCGCAGCATCAAGAACAACCTTAAAAAAAGAAATTTCACACAGAGTGTCTTAAAAAAAAACACACAAAATCACACTCCCCCACCCCAAACCCTTTTATAAAAAAAAATGGTGGAAGAAGAAAGAAATATCCTATCAGTTGTTTCTAAGCTGTAAGCAAACATCAATGCATCTCATATTTTTGGGGACTTGGAAAGGGAAATTTGTTTTAGTACATCTTTTAATTTTATATACTTTAGAAAATTAACTCATAGAATTTCTGGATTGGCAACAAAAAAAGGGGCTTTTTTTGGTTGGGTATAACTTCGGTAAAATTATTGTCCCCTTTTATGATAAAATGATAACTACTCACTGATTTGTTAGATGTGAAATGAAATTCTCTACTCACTGAGGCTGTGTATGAAATGTGTGTTAAAAAGAAGTGTAGATGTGAGGGAATATAAAGCAGTAATGGGAAAAAATGTAGCAGCTGGATAAATATATATCTGAAAAAACCCATTAAAAATTGGGTTTTATTTAAAAATTTAATTACATAGTTTTTCACTTTTATTCTGATGCTCTTCATTAATTCATAGCTACTTCCTTTATCCCGGGCACTCATCAGTTATGTAATAAACTGTTCACATCTTTCTTGTCAGTCCATTGCTAACACATGTTGATTCCTTTTATTCTGGTCTGTTCTATCCTTATCTGGTTCCTTCTTTAGTTGCTTCAATTTATCGAAGTTGGCTTCTGACCTAGTTCAAGTTCAGCATCCTGTCATCAATAGACTGTATAGTGTGGGAAAAATGAAAACAGATAGAAACCATGTTTAACCATTTTTTTCTATTGTGATGGGGAAATCTTATAAAATAAAGTAATTACAAATTGTAGTTTTACAAATTACAAAACAATGACAAAATACCACGTTTTAAAAAGGCCTTTTCAAGCAACGAACAAAAGGAGGCAAAATTAAAAAGAAACACAAATGGGCGAAAATAAACGTTTTAAGGAAAAAACTGGGGAAAAAAACGAATAAAAAAATAAATTAACACAAAAAAACATAAAAAATAAAAAAAAAAAAGAAACAATGAAACATCTATAAATATATAACTTGAAACATACTATACCCTATAATTAAAAAAGGGGGAGAAATCAAAACATAAAAATGGAATTAACATGAATACATCAACATAACCCAAAAGATTACAAAAGCGGGAAGAAAAAAGTACTAAAAGCATAAGTGTTTCCGGGGCCGGGGGGTAAAAGGGACCATACAAAAATCACCCATTCTCCCCGAGCAAAAGGGCGCGATCATCCGAGAACTGATCGGGTGGCTGTGACCTGGGTCGGAGCACCTAAATGGCCAGTGTCATTGAAATGGGGGGCTACAGGGTCACAGACTTGGCGTATTCCCGAAGTGTTGGGGGCGGTCCGACCTCTTGCCTGTCTGCGTATAACCGTTAACGCTTGCAATAATAAAAGATAAGATTCGGGGCTCCGGAACCCCGTCAATAAGAAACCCCAAGGAAAAGATCAGGGTCTGTATCCATAAACCACGTTTTGGCGCCGCACCACCTGGACAGTGCCAAAATGAGTCTGGGTTTGGACTTAAGGCGCTGTCCCATTCCTTAAACTTCTGTCCCCTCTGTAAAACCCAAGGATATTGGGGGAAAACAGAACGGTCTCAGGATCTGATCTAAGGAGAGACAATGGGGAAAAAAACATTTTCACCAGGGAACTATGGGGGTAAGTTAAAATAAGTTTTCTCTGTCAGGTTAGTTCTATGCTGACTGGGGGCCCCCGGGGATTTTCTGAAACCCTGCATGCGGACAACCCTCTGGGTTAGGCCTCAAAAAAAATCAAGCATCTTGTTCTCAAGAAAATCATCGCCCATACAAAAGGGGAGAAGGGTGCGAGAATGGCGAAATCACGACAAGCCCCGGGGTGGGAAGAAGTATAGAGAGAAACTATGTGCATCAGTACTTTAATTCTGATTGAGATAGGGGTAGGCGTGGGGGATAGTAATGTCAAGAAAATTGACACAAGTAGTGGAATGTGATAAAACGAAAAGGGGTTTAAAACATTAAAAAATTTGAAAGGGGAAAATGGTTTGGCATACAGTGATGCCAATCGTATAATGTATCTGATAGACAGACGGAAGGGGCCATCATGTAGTCCATCTGGTGTTCAAAATAACCCCTGAAAAGACAAGCATAACTGGCCCATTTTGGGACCCATGGGAACCCATGATCTGCTCAAAATTTGGGCATTAAATGAAAGGGGTTAAGTGAGAACTAGTTCCCAAGCGAAGGGGGCGAATTGACACAATGGATTAGTTTCCCTTTGAGAAAAAACTGGAGCTATAAGGCCGGGTGGGGATAGAAGGTACAAATGGGCACAAAGGGGGAAGAGGCGGGAGGTTTTGGGGAGCAACTCAATGGTAGAAAAAACAGACAAACGTGGTTTGTTCCTTAAAAAAAGACGAATGTGGTGACTATGGGGAAAATGCTATCAAAATTGAGATGTGTTCCGTAGGGCAGGACAAGCAACGATAGGGTAGGGTTTGGGTTTAGAATTTTTGGGGGCATATAAAAGGGGGGTTTCCCCAAAAATTCGATCACACAGGTGATGATGCACTGGGTGGAAGGTGTTTTGGCAATTAATTCTTAATGACCCAACCTTATTATTAGACAGGGCATCAGTAGGGCTGGTTTTATAAAATATTCCCCGTTGGGGTGCCTTCCTGTGATCATGCGTTGTGTATTTTTATTGTTTTTTAATTTTAAAAATACGTACTTTGTAATTATTTTTTGAATCAAAAAGTTTTTCTGCAGTTCCCTATATATATACTAAATACTAAATCAACTAAAAGCTCACTGGAAGTACAAAACAGGGATGAGATCTGGCCCCGACATTGATCAGCTTGAGGTTTTGAATACCGTGAAAAGGGAGTAAAAAAAAATGACTTGTGAGTTAGGGAAAGTTAACAATAAATTAAGTGACTCTCACTGAGGTAAAAAATTGTAAAAAGAGAAATAACCCTTTAAAAAAATTTATTAAAAAAAGACCTTGTCCAGATAGTACTGTGAGGTTTCTGGGCCAGCCTTCATATTATATCTTTTGACTACCTCAGTGAAAACTCAGAAACACTATCATAACAATTTTTAAAATCTAAAGGAAAAAAACTGACAACCTCACTTCAAAATTTTAAATCAGTAGGGTGTCTGACATTTAATGAATTAATTTTAAAAAATTTTAATTAAAATTTCCCCAAATTTTTACTGGCCAAAAATTCATTGAGTACCCTGGTGCTAAGGTTTATGCACTAATGCTGGACTTTTTTTAAACTAATTTACCAGTGTTTATAAAATTTAAGCACAATGATATCATCAATTATTCAATCTAACACTTCAATTGGCGATAGCAGTATGTGATTTGATTTTATCTGTATCACCATGGTGATCTCAAATATAAGAATCGTCAGATTACATTGGGAGAACAGAAGTCCTGGTTAGATAGTGATAGTTTAATTTTCTTAGAGCTGTCATTGCTTTAAAGAGATGCATCAAAGAAGGGAAGAATAACAGGAAAGCCTCAGTATGGAGATTTATTTCAAGCCATTAATCATGAGTTTCTCTGTAACAAATAAATTAACATAAATATAATAATGTACCCATATCAATTCATATATAAATCAGTCTTAACATAACTATCTAAGTCAGTGGCGGCTTGTCATTAGGGGCAAGTGGGGAGGCCCCACCAAAAGTAATGTGTATCATCTATTTGTTTTATGAATTAAAATATAACCTAATCCAAAATCATGATATTTTTCCGCAAATTTTGTGTCTGGCCCCACCAACAAAAATGATCACGAGCCGCCACTGATCTAAGTCATGGACTACATCAACCTTCCTACAACTGAGCTAAATGAAATGAAATATTTAAAGAAAATTGATCAAATTTGTAAAATGAGACTAGGGGCATAGAAAGACAATAGATCATGATCTCCAAGAACTATTGCTATATATAAAATTCAACAGTCCTAAATACAACAGTTTCGTTATTTTTGCTGAATGGAAGATGATCGATTTTCACAGCATACTTGGGAAAACAAACGTTGGTGACCTAGGCGTCAGTAAGACCTAGAGTATGACTGAAGGGCAATATCAAACAGTTTCTAAAGGACTGAGATTTAAACCAGACCAGAAGGAAGACAGCTGATAGAATTGTGTGGCATTTTCTCTGGTAGATTTCTTCATCCCAATATGGAAGAGGTTCAGCTGATTCAATAATGGGGCATTCTATCTGGAAGACTCTATCATCCCAGAACAGAAGTTGTACAGGTGATAGGATTGTGGGTGACATTCCCTCTGGTAGACTTCTTCATCCCAGGACAGAAGATATGCAGGTGCTAGGATTGTGGGTGACATTCTCTCTGGAAGACTTTTCCCACAGGACAGAACATGTAAAGCTGATATAATCGGGTGGTGTTCTCTACGAAATATGTCTACACACCAGGACAGAACATGTACAACTGATAGGATTGGGTTGTGTTCTCTATGGAATATGTCTACACAGCAGGTCAATAGGATTGATAGTTGATAGGATTATGTGAGATTGTTTCTGGAAGACCTCTATTTCTCAGGGTAGAAGGAGAAACCAAGTAAGAGAATACGTTTACTTTCTTTAAATCAAGCTATGTGCTACTGTCCCTGCTCCTCCTTTTTGTAATTTACAGGCTACATTTACAAATTGGGACAGCAACATGCCAAACAATGCTGGGGGCAATGAGAACTGCGTGCTTTGATGGCAACAAGAACTCCAAATGGGATGATGGGGATTGCAGCATTTCCAATAGATTCATCTGTCAAACAAGTCCTTGTAAGTTGAGATTCACACATATTTGCAGTACCACAACTACCATCATTACTACTACTACTACTTACACTACTAACTACCTACTACTATTAATGCTACCACTACTACTACTACTACTATTCCTACTACTGCTAGGGATTGCCGATCAAAGCTGATAACACGCTGCGCTAGTGACCACCGGCAGTGGATTTTCTGGGGTTCAAGGCCCGCTTGGGTGGAATATTCTTAGTGTGCTTACGGTATGTGGTTGGACGACCATAAACCCTGATTTCAAAAAACCATCTGAGACGCCATATTAGGCCATGACTATGCTGAAATTCATAGCGGCACACACACAAATCACTACTACTACTACTTTTACAACTACTACTACATACACACACAAACATTATAGAATTCCATGAGTGATTGACATCTATACATTTGATTAAACTCCAAAGATTTGCATGGATCTACTGTCCTGAATATGTGGATATTTACAGTATTTAGCAGACATTTAGAAAGTACTAGCTAATTAACCGGCTCCATGGGTGAAGTTGTTATCAATCCTTGATGAGGATTGGGTAAGCCTTTCCAAAGATGTCATCTAATAGCATGAATTGTATTTTCTGATATTTTTAAAGAAGTGGTTTGAACCGGTATTTCGTCATTAAATGATTTTAGTGGTTAGTGGTTCTTGTAATGCTTCACGTCTAATCAAAGTAGCGTCTTCACATTCTTTTTAATTATTTTAAAATTTCTATGTGTAATTTGAAACAGAAAAGTGAAGCTGTAATGACATGGAAACACAACGAAACTAAAGGATGTAATCCATGCCTATGTTGTAGAGGCCATCTGGCAATTTTTGGATTATATCCCTTTGACCGTTAAGCTTTCTTACCGCATGGTTTTTTGTAACCAAAATGGCTGACTTAAAGTTGGATAGGACATCATGAATTCAATTTAAATTTAATTGTAAAGCTAATATTGATCCGATTTCGACAGTTTCTTTTGCTAATCTTAACTTTTTAAGATACAATTTTGAGAAAAAAAGGTGAATATTGGATGTAAACTGAAGCTTTCTATAGGCAGGCACACATCGAGACACTTTGATTTATAAAAATAGATGAGAAATATTTTTTTGAAGATGATTAAAGGGACGTAATGTAGTTGCTTAGCAACCACCAGTTAAATGTTTGGAAAGTAACTGATGACACAAATATTCTGCAATTTAAGGAATCTAGGAACAAATACTACATAAATCAAACTAACCACCTGCAGTGTCTAATAAGAAGTGTTTTTAACCAGCAAGCAACAGTAACCATCAGAATATATGCCTTTCGACATTTGCTAAAAAGACTGAGCACCTACAGTTTGCTGTTAGATCATTGAAACAACAAAAACACAACATTTGAATAGTTAATCTTACAACACTTGTATATCTTAACTAGTTTAACTCTTTACTTCACAAAGCTCACATGTACCTCACCTAGTGTAACTCATCACCTCACAAAATTCTTACATTACCGCAACTAGTTTTTAACTTATCTAGAAAATGTTTTCTTCATCAAGAATTATTTTTCAAAATAAACTGTGATCTCCCCTCTTTCTCACATCTCGCCTAACACTCTCTTTCTCTTGCTCTCTCTTGCTCTCTCTCCCTATCATGCTTTCTCTCACTTTAACACTCTGCACAACTTAAGTCTTACTAAACAAGTAGGAATCAAAGAGGAAAGGTAAAACTGGTTCAGAAATTCTGTTCTGAAAATGTATGCGTTGGGCAGAAAGGCACATATATTGCAGCCTCTATATAAATTGTGACACTTTGTGACAAACATTCCTTTCAAAATGAAAAAAAAAGAACAATTAATATAGGATTTGTGAGTTTATATTCATTTTAATCTTCTTTGACATATTCTCACACAGTTGCTGGTACCCGGCAGCTAGATCAGATTGCCCAGTATGTATACCACTATTATCTATCATCCTCATATTATTTTATTGTGCGATTGTTTCTCTATTATCCTAATCCAAAGCCAGTGCTGCGTTCGGAAGGTTACGTGTCACTGTGTGAGAACGGAAGGGATAAGCATAGTCACAAAGCTGAAAGTTTACCAGGCCATAGTGCTAGCCACGCTGCTGTAAGCCAGCGAGACATGGACAGTGTATAGCAGACACGGAAGAAAATTAAACCATTTCACACAAGCTGTCTCAGCAGAATACTAAAAATAAACTGGCAGGACAAAATTCCAGACAGCGAGAGTCCACAAGAGCAAAGATCCCAGCGTCAACACCCTGTTGCAGAGGCCCAAGCTGAGATGGTGGTCCGTTGCTCGAATGCCTGATAACGCATCCCAAAACAGTTGATGTATGCGCTTGAAGGGGGCAGGCGTTTGCTGGTGGACAGAAAAACGCTTTAAAGACACTCTTAAAGTGTCTCTGAAATGTCGATATAGACAATACGTGCTGGAATCCTTAAAGATGCCAAATGTGGCGCTGTAACAACAAAGAGGAACCCAAATAGCTGAGAATCATCGTATTGTTGAGTCACAGAGAAACGAGCAGCGCGAAAAGACAGAGCACACAACACGCACATGTCTAACCTTGATCATGTATGCCCCACCTGTGGTCGGGATTCTGTTCTAGGATTGGACTCTACAGTCACCTCCGCACACACCAGAGAGGTGCACAGTACACGTCTGAGATTGTTGTCATCATCGCTTGCGATGGCTATATTAGTTTATTCTGCAATGGTTTAGCTATAATTTTATTGTTAGTTTATTGTTAAGCGGTTTATACATTTAAATATACCACAGAACATAGATCATAGTGAAGAGTGATACCTATACCCACTGAACATAGTCAATTATTTGTGGTAGTCACCACAGTAAACAAACCAAGTTGCAATTTGCTAGACCAAACTCAATGTTACTGTAGAAAGTACAAAAGCAGACTAGACTCAGATTTAGACCAAAATGTCTTTATGAAACAAACTTTTAAAGATAAAATTAAATGAATAGAAAATTCAGTCTGTTGTTGTATTAAATTAGTCTTGTATCTTTAATTTGAGAAAAGCCATTTGATCGATAGGCCTATTTAGTCTGTTTGTTGTATTTTGTAAAACTACATGACTTGTTTTGATATTTTACTTTACATTATATATATATAGCTTCGCCCGAGTGGTTACCAGGGCCCAAATTTGAGGTGTAAAGAATAGACCTGTTACCTGCCACACATGTTGTAAGAAGCAACTAAGGAGGTTTGGCTGAAATCAGATGCACGTGTCCTAAATGTGTAGAAGTCTATACGTTTAGGGACCTACCAAACCAATGTGCAACGTATACACGTTCTTGGCAAAGATCAACATATCACAAAGTGATTAAAATTGAGTCGTAAAAACGAAGCAAAGAAGAAGAGATATAGCTTGCTGAAAGTCTTTCCCATTATTATTAATTTTATCATCAGTATTCAAAACTGAATTTTTTGGTAAAACATTTGAAAGGCAGAATTAATGCTTCTGAAATGTGGATATAAAGTAGAATAAGTCATATTTCATGTAAGAAAACAGACAAATAAAAGTTCTAGAAAAACTCACTATGAGGTAAAAATCACTATTGGAAATAAAATCAAATAAGTAAAATATTAAGGACACATGACGAGAAGCAACACATTGATAAAAACCTTACTACAGGAAAAACTGAAAGATGGCAAGCAGCAGGAAGACCAAGACACAAGTCGAAGAGGAACATTAAGAGATGTATAAATTGCAGCCTGGCAGAATGCAGCATCAAGACAAGAGACAGGTGATGTTGGAAGTCTATTGCAGCCAAACTTCATTGCGAAGTCGAAACTTGATGAATTTAGACTGTCTAACATGTGGTTGCAAAAAGAGAGTGAACAGAAATGTGACACATTGAGAAGAAGATATTAAGCAACCTTATTGTCAGTTTTAGGACTGTGTTACCTGTTAAAGATATTGAATGAGAACAGGGTATGATCAATGACCTATCTTTAGTCTTAAGACTAACTTGAAGCAAGAGAGCGATTAATAACATGGTAAACTACGAAAATTATTAAAAGTAAAATGGAGTGATTTCGTTTCTAACAACACAGTGAGAGATAGAACACACCAACAACCCGTATCAAATATTATAAGGAAGCGAAGGTGGAAATATTTAGGTCATGTTCTTAGATCAGACGAAAGAGACTAAATCGACAAGTCCTTATGTGGTCACCAGTTGGGAAAAGAAAACGTGGAAGACCAAAGACCACTCTTCGAAGAACCATCCAACAAGAAAGTAAACTATTGGGATGTAAAACCATACAAGATCTCCAACTGCTAGCAAAGAACCGTATCACATGGAGATCTAAAACCTCTGCCCTATGTGCCGCCTTTGGCTCAAAAGGAATAAACTAACTAACTAACTAAACTATAGAGTGATAAGTTCAGAATATTTTAACACCATCACGTTGCCAAAGGAAGAAAAGAGTTGCTATATCAATAATAAAACAAGATATGAACAGACATTTTATGTATAGAAAAACAGTGGATACTCCTGAAAGATGGGTTTAAAACTGGATTTATGTATATAGATTATCCAGAGATGTTAAA
>JADZMA010001186.1:0-24043 GCA_020796225.1 Arion vulgaris
TTGGGCCCCGGGTTTTCCCCCATTGACTTTTCTTCTCAGGGAACCCAAGTACCGAAAAATTCACAAATCCAATTCCCTAGCTCAGCAACAATCCTATATCTCTGGAAAAATTTTGTGAGCAGAATGATGCTATCAAATTCAAACCACGATCTTCAGAACACAGGTGTAATTTAATCACTTAGGCACAGAAATCACGAACTTTTCAAACGTTGCACTAGATTAAATTGTTATTTACTGTCCTACAAGGCAATTTCTATATCTTTATATACTGTAAGAACACATACAATATATGTATATATATTACCATTGATCAAAGTATCATATGTTTCTTACCTGTCAATGACGTTCATACCGTCTACCTGCGGCGATAATAAATAGTTGATAACATATCCTACTGTGCATGTAGCAAAAATATTTCTAGCTATTGATAACATTCTGAAAAAGCATGATCTGACAAAACTGTCTTCATTCTCACTCAGTGTCTTAACAAAGCAGACGTCTTGACAGAAAGTATAATTAACTAGGCAGATAATTTCTACAGTCGTTTCAAAATCTGTTTATGCGTGGTCTTATGACAACAATATTCAGAAGGAACTGTAGACGTGACTATTTGTTTGCTAAAGGTAACCTCGTGAAATTATCAATAACAAATCCCTTTCTCGTTTGCAGAAGGGCTTTAAGTTTCTCACATCGATTATCTGCTTAAAGTAAAGGCAAAAAAGGACCCTTTTTCACCTTGAGACAGGTCGTGCGGTGTATTTTCTCAGTATGATGCAAGTCTTCATGACTGCCCCTTAAATGTTGTTTCCTTAAAATAACTTTCAATTGTAATTTTGATTTACTTGCTTACGCCCCTTACAGGATCCATGGTCGGTTGCCTCCCTGTATCACTTAGACGCGCGGCCTGCCTTGAGGTATACTGGGTAATACGGTGTTGGGCACGAAGGCAGTGGATCAATTGGTGAAATGCAACAATCAGCACTCACCGTCATTTTGTTCCAAGTCATTCTATGGTGAAGGGCAATGAGAGAGAGGATGCACTAGCGAGAAATGCAACGATTGACAGTGGTTTCTATGGACAAAACGACATCATCAACGCTCTAGAGAAACATGCTCTGAAGATTTCAACGAAGAAGATAAAGGTATTCTCTATCTTGGTTGCCCAAGTTATGCATACCGATATGCGACAAGATCAGGAAAACCAGAGGAAATCAGTAGATACATAAATCAACACGAACAGGAGTTGTTTGTCTAAACTTGACACATGCTTAGGAAACATCTGGACTGTGGAGAAACATACTGGAACACATGCTTAGGAGAAACATACTGGAACACATGCTGGAGAAACATCTGAACACATGCTAGGAAGATCGGAACAATTCTGCATACTGGAACACATGTAGGAGAAGATCGGACAATTCTGGGAGTTTTTGTTAAACATACTGGAACACATGCTTAGGAAGATGGACAATTCTGAGGTTGTTTGTCACTCTGAACATCTTGAAAACATCTGGAACACATGTAGAGAAACTGTGGACACATGCTTAGGAGAAGATCGGAACAATTCTGGACATATTCGATGTGTAACGAAGATAATCCTCAAATGAACAATGAACAATATGGTGTGAGACCCGTATTTTTATTGACCTTCGGCACACGATGGATGATGTGGTCAACATCAGACTGACTGTCTTTACTTGCAAGTGCTTTCTTTTCCAGGTACCCAATTGAAGCTGGGTTGACAAAGAAGCAATTATTGTTGGAAGTATATTCCACGATTACTACGGAAATTGTATCCAAACCACTATCCTAAGAATCGAGTTCGCTAGCTACTTACTTTCGAGTTCTAATCTATTTGAAACACTAGTGACTCGCCGATGACTTGGCGACATTGATGAAACACTAGTGACACGCCGATGACTTGGCGACATTGATGAAAAACGGAATACATATCAGGTAAGGTGCTCGTCTCTCGTGCCAAAGGTACCAGGTTCGCTCCTTGTAGGCCATCAGAATATTTTCCAGAGATCCTAATCTCCGTGTAGGTGACATCGAGTTCCTAGTCCTATCGGAGACGAACGATAAAACGTAGACCCCGTGTTCAATTTGAACTGCAAAACCCTTGGCAGTTCAAAATTTTAAAAAATTAAAGGCAGTGGAAGCTTATTTATTAGAAAAATTAAATAATTTCGACATAATACTTTGCATCTTGGATAAATTAATGGACTCTGCGTCTACAGTTTTGCGCAGCTGGAATATTCCTTGTGTAAAGAATTAGGTACCACATTGTTATCACCGAAGTACAATGATATGTCTTATCAATCAATCAATCAATCAATCAGTACATCAGGAACGCCAAGATCAGAATATCATAAATCAATTTTAGTTTTAAAATTATTTATTTATTTCTTTGACTTTTTGCATCTTAGTTTGTATATATATATATATATATATAGTGCGTCTACGATTTTGTGTAGGACTTTTTGCATCTTAGTTTGTATATATATATATATATATATAGTGTGTCTACGATTTTGTGTAGGACTTTAAGTGTGATACGACTTCAACAAGTTTGAGAACCACTACCTTAAGTTATGAAATTGCCCGTCTGCCCAACTGTGTTCGTAGCGCGTTGGACTACGGGTGACACGCTCCCTGTGAGTGCCGGTTCAATTCCGTGGGCTGGTAGAAAGACACGGTTCTCCAGATTTACGGTGTTCATGGCGCCGAACTGAAGAGTTACGTTGTCAATGACACTGAGCCGAAGAGCTGAAAGCTCAAGTGCTTCTGGAGGAGTAAAAAAAAAAAAAAAGTGCGTTTCACGATTTTGTGTAGGACTTCAGGTGTGCACGACTTTAAAAGTCTGAAACCACTGCCTTACGTTGTAATCCTTGTCACTTCATTTCTAGATTCATGTGTGCCAGAATGGCTGTCGTTAATACCGCTGTTTAGGGCGGTATGGGACAGAGGGGACATGAGTATGAGGAATTTAATTTCCACATTGGCTAGTGCTGTCACCAGAACTTTTTCAAGATATGATTATTATTTATTTCCGCTAGAAAAATAATTGGCCTTACCGTGGATTGAACGGGTCTCTTGCATGGGAGCCGCTCTCTAATCCATTGGCCAGACGCTCCACATGCAGGAGGTAGGAGGCTGAATTCATTTCCTCCCGTGTGTAACGTCGAGTGTGGGATGCACCCCAACCTTCTGTGTCCGATTCGATAGACAAACGTTTAATCATTGATAATCCGTCCACATCATATCAGTATTACATTACAAAAATCTCAACCAAGTACGTACAATTTCTATATTAGTGTCGCTTTGGAATTCTTCCCCTTGAATTTGGGAGCTGTGGGGTAATAGCTGGATTGTTTCCCCTTATAATTTGGTTTTGATTTTGAAACCCCGATAATTAAATTTACAAAAACCTGTGGATAAGAACCGGAGAGGAACCCATTATGACCCAGGTAAAAGAGGAGAAAATGGCGATTGGTCGTGGAAACTATACTAAAAACACAGTCAGGTGTGACTGACAACCACTTGAGTGAAACCCCAAGGAAAACAAAAAGGATAGTCTAAACAGACCTGGAGACAGGTTTTTGAGGAACTGAAGAGTGCTGAGACTGTCTGGAGACCAAAAAGAAAACACCCAGAGACCGAGAAGTTGAAAAACTGTTGGGGACCTATGCTCCACGAGGATCAAGAATAAGAAAGAAGAAGATAAATTTAGTTACTTGCATTGTATCAACTCGTGTTTTTAAAACAAAAATCATTTCTACTAAAATACGATAACAGCATTCACAATCAACAATCAAGTGCCGTGCCGGTTTGGCGTAGGCGTACTTGTCTTTTCACATCAGTCTGTCTCTTGTACAATCCATGCCGAAACACGATTTCAGGCCATCCGGGTTTTGTCCTTTGTCTCCCTCTATCTCTCTTCCCCGTTTTTGCCTTGAACCAAATATTTCCCACCCTTTCTAATTATTGTCAAAAAAACCTTGATTACCAATACAGGATGTTAATTGAAAAATTCAAATTAAAACACAAGCTGACTCCAAACAAGAACAGGAACATTAAAGTATTTTGGACCTATAAAGAACACAAGGGCTGGAGATGACCATCATGAAAGGATGCCGGCAGGAGGAGAAGGAAGACCATGGAAGATGGATTCAGAATGACTGTTGGTTTGAACATGTACGCTGCAGAGGCAGGACATCTAGTCTATAGAAGAAATTCGAAGGACTGTTGGGGTTGCAAAGTTCTGCTCAGGACAAGCTATTTGATGATGATAATGTAACATGTGACTTGACTACTGTTCGTATGACTTTGTTCCTATAGTATATTGTTTGGCTACCAGATCTCGTGACTTTGCTATTCTCACATGACTTGACTGCTGTATTATGTCATAGATATCAAGTTGCTATCTGATTGGATAATTGGATGAAGTATCTCGCAGAATGCTGGGAGTAACAAGAAGAGACCGGTTGAGAAATGAGACGACATCAGGAAAAAAGTGGGTACAACATCAGTACTAAAATTAACAGAGCAATTTGATTGTACAGAAATGTTAAAAGCTTATCAAGAAACAACAAATTAAATGGTTTGGCCACATAAGCAGTTACTCCATACAGTGCACCTCAAAACAATGCTGCTCGATACAATTGGTACAAACAAAAGGCCGGCCACGCAAAGATGGAACTCAGAGATAACAGAAAGACACTATCTCGAAGCGCCACAAAGGCCGTTTTAGAAATCTCTTCTTGACCCTGACGCTGTGAGACAAAACAGGATTGGAGAAAGAAAGAAGAAGATTGACTTAATAGCTTCTCAGGTTTTGTCTAAGATCAAAGTGCTTGTGCCCACTAGATTGCTGCCAAAAGGTGGGAACTTTCATATAGCCAATACAAAACAAGCACTAAACAAATAGAAAGATTCTAGCAGCTCACGTTCGAAAGAATGGCGACGCTCGATTTTCTTCTTCATCCTTCGAACCAGGAGGCATATGTCACAACCAAAGCCTTCCCGGTCCATATCCATCTTTCAGATCTCCTCCTTGCAGTGTCATTCTTCTTCTGGTGGCAGCTATAATTTTCCTGATGCGGTTTCTGTAGCTATTAGTGACGGGGTGGGATGCTAGCCCTACAACCTCCTTAGTGCATCTTACAAGCATGCGTGGCAGGTAACGTTGTTCTATTCTTTACCTCCCAATTTGGGTCCCGGTAACCACTCGGGCGGCTCGGCATTTTACACATGGATAATTAATACGGCACCCCTCTGTGATACTAAATCGCAGGTTCTCACTGATTGTATAAAAAAATTATTTGACGTCTTCTAAGCTTTTTGGCTAAGCATCAAGTATAGTGCCACTTGATTGTGATCAAAGGGTGAGGCTAAGATCAAGTATGTGCCCCTGATTGTGATCAAAGGGTGGCTGAATCAAAGTATAGTGCCCCTGATTGTGATCAAAGGGTGGCTAGATCAAATATAGTGCCCCTTGTTGTGATCAAAGGTAGCTAAGATCAAAGTATAGTGCCCCTGATTGCGATCAAAGATGGACAGATCAGTATAATGCCGCCATTGTGATCAAGAATATAATCAAAATAAAGTGCCACTGAGTTGTGCATCAAAGGTAAGGCTAGATCAAGTATGGCCATGTTACGTATTCAAGGTAGCTAATCAAGTATAGTGCCCTTGATTGTAGATCAGGTAGGCCTAAAGAACAAATATGGTACCCTTGATTGCTGATCAGGTAAGCTGAATCAAAATGTAGTGCTCGATTGCGATCAAAGTGGAGTATTAACACATGGACAAATAAACATTACAAACTCCGTTATTCTTCAAAACATGACACTTCAGTTTACTTTCAACTAGTTTAACTGATGTTACTTTGTAGCCAATGTGCAATGGACTTTCTTTTCAATATTTATTGCATTTTCCAATCTCAGATGAATCTGATTAGTACCATATGTGTCTTTATATATTTCTCTGTTGATAGCTTATCAGCAGTCAACTGTGATACTATAGATAACACGTTGTCTTACCTATCGTTTGCAAACTTAAATATGTTCTGTCGATAACTCCCATTGTTTAGTTAGTTACTTGCATATCCTTTCAGGACTTTCAGAAGCGTGATTCAGACTTAGAACTTCAGGTTAATGAGCCAAGTCACTACTCCTAAGCATAGACATACCTCCATTATTACCAAACTTAAAATATGTTCTGTAAGTCAACTCCATTGTGTACCAAACTTAAAATATATTCTGTGAAGTCAACTCCAATGTGTACCAAACTTAAATACGTTCTGTACGACCAACTATCGTTGTTTACCAAACTTTAAATAATGACCCGATTTTCTGCTCTAAACTAAAATGTCAACACCAAAGCTGAAGCTAATGTAAAAGTGCTCTGAGATTCGCATATGCAGCAACTGAAGGATTTGATTTTCCATAATCTTTACCCAGAAATTAGATACATTAATTTGAATCAAGTTTGCAAAGTTTATCGTTATTTATTTCTATATTTCTGTAAACTTGTTTCATGTACAGGAAATACAGAGTTATAATATAAACTTCTCTCTCATCACTGTCTGTCTTCTCTCACTCCTTCTCGCTCTCTCTATCTGTTTTTCTTCTCCCTTCTACTATTCTTGTCTCTCTCCATCTCTATCTGTATGTTTCTCTCTCTTTTTCTTCTTCATTCTGTGTCTCTCTCCTCTCCTATATTCTCATCTCTCTCTCTTCCTATCCTGTATTTTCTCTCTCCTCTTTTTCATCTCTTCTGTATTTCTCTCTCCTCCTCTCACTCCATCCTGTACTGTTTGCCTATCCTTTTCTTCTTCTTCTGTGTTCTTCTCTCCTCTTTATACCTCTCTCTCTCCTCATCTCTGTATTTTCTCCTCCCTCTCTGTCTCTCTTCTCTCTTCTCTCTGTCTTCTCTCTTCTTTCTCAGTCTCTTCTCTCTCACTCTTCTATCTCTCTCCACCTTCTCTATCTTCCCTCTCTCATATCTGTTGTATCTCTTATCTCTGTCTGTTCTCCTAATTTCTTTCATGTCTCTCTCTCACCTGTCATCTTTTTCTCCACCTCTGTCTCTTATGTCTTCTCTTCCATCTCTTATATATATATCTCTCTCTCTGTCTGCTATCTTTTAACCATTTATCTTTTTATCGTCAGCATCTTACCACTCGCCTCACTGTTAAGTATACATAAAATTATGTTCGCCATTAAAAAAATATAAACTGAACATACTTCAATTGAACAACTCTGGTTTTGTTTTATTATAGATTTAAGAATGTGAGACTGTTTTAAGTTGGTTGCAAATTTGTTTATTTTCTTTAGGGTTTAAATAAGCCAGTTTTTACATTTGGAAAAGTCTAAAATCAGCGGTGTAGGTAGTTAAAGATTATAGTTTGAAGAAAGGCGACATAGAAAAGTGCTGGATGAGAAGAAAACTATAGGGCGAAAATGCGAGACGAACAGGATAAATAAGAAATGTAATAGATAGAGAGATGGAAGAGAAGAGATGAAGATCCGAAAGCAAGACGAGAGACATTTATACTATATTTATATTTCAAAAAAAGAATAGAGCTGGCAAACGAGACGGATAGAGAGACAGACAGACGCGACTGGCAAACAACGAATGACGACTGAACAACGAAAGAAGACAGACAATACAGACAGACTGGCAAACGGGCAGACTGACAAGGCAAAGATGGATAGACGCAAATGACTGTGAACGAGCGACAGACATCGGATGGCCAAAAATTAAATGATGAATATATAGAGATATCTAGAATATTTTAGAATAAAATATATATATATTAAACGCAGAAGACATAATAGATAATAGACGGAAAAGCGACTACAGACGGCGACAGATGGACAAGACGACTTGCGGATGGACAGGCAGACAGAACGGACAAAAACGGACAGATGACAGATGGATGGACGGACAATGGACAACAGAAGTCTGCGGACGATTCACGGCTGGAAAGAAGGGTTGGACGGATGGACAGGAACACAGGCACATATTTGACATACATGCAAGAACAAGCAATCGTAGGTATATAATATTTCTAGTTCCATAGCCACGTTTCATTACTTCTACAGTCACTAAATTGCTCCGTTCCTGTGTCAACGAAAATCCCACAAATCTAAACTGTAAATATGCTCTGTTTGAACTAATTCCAGAATAACTGCCGTTAGCCAAACGACCTGACCGCAGTAAATGCAGAGCGTCGCTAAGTTCAACAAACAACTGTTCATCACTGAATGCAGATTATGTCGAGAACATCAATCACGACAAAAAAGGCAAACAGATCGAGTTGGCAGACAGGGCAGACTGTCTATTGGTTAGATAGATGAACTAGTCTAATATAATAAAAAAATTCTCTCGTACGTGACGTTAATAGGGCTGCAAGCTAATTTCTCCATATCGCTCTACCAGGGCAGCTTCAAACTCATCCATGGAACTGAGACCGATATTTCACTGCCGCTCTCAGCAAAGTTGCGTTCAAGAAAATGCCCTAGGTCGACCATCTCTTACCATTGCATCCTTCAATGCCTGCTTTGATATTGATCCTTCCTTTGCGTTCCCAGCCTAGCTGATGGACAACTTAAATCATTTTGAACGCTTTTGGACCGTTCACTCCACTGCCATAAGCTCTGTAAGGGCTAAATTACTTTTCAGTAAACACTGCTAACTTGAACAGTCTTCAAGACGTGTTCTGCCATCACTCCATATGTAGGCCATGATTAGCATTTAAATAATGGAACATGGGCTCTAGTATAATTTAGGAGTATGGAGGAAATGATACATGTTCATGGAAAAAGTACCATGAAACGTCCTAGGTACATGAAGTGTCTTTTGGCATTACTCGAAGTGCGAAATATTAAATTTACTTCTCATAGCTATCAAGATCATCTAGAGATGACACGCCTTTTGTAAGCTCGCACTGTCATTTCCTAATATTCATGTGACAGTTCACTGGATGACGGTACGTTGATGAATTTAGTTACAGTGGACATTAGTATCATTGAATTTTAAAATTGAGTCCCATGCAAACCGATAAGCAAACATTGAGATATCACGACTTATTCAGTAGTGTTTCTTCTCGTCGCAATCATTTAGGCTTAGTCGTCTTGTATATTCCATGTATTTGCTGCAATGTTTCTGAAGTACTTTAGATACAATTACCCCCTGACCATCGCTATTGGTTTTGCCGTCGTCCTGTGCCGATACGTCCCGCATTATCAGATCTGATTCTATGTGTTGCTTCTGCGCATATTTCTGTCAGGTTTGTTGATCGCCTTCAATATGCTGGTAATTCACTTAGTTCTGGCATTTTGTTTTCCATGGCTTGGACACTGTCAATGCAGGATGTTTGGCTGTGCATTAGATAGACTGGATGGTCTTGGTCAGTCTTGAATTCTAAAGTTGAAGCCTGTATTCTCCACTTTCCGATTCAACTTTTTCATGCATTGGGTGGTTTAGGCACAGTGGGAAACTTTGCAAGTACTACAAATTGCTAGCCTCGGTCGTCATTGGTTGGATACCTGTGATGGTGTCCATCGCGTGATGCGTGGACTTACCTCAGTGATAATGCGTAGCCGTTTGACTGCTGCTCACTTGCGGTGGCATGTCGATGCATTGCTCACTCGCCAAGCTCGAACTAGGATGGTTTCCACCAGGAAGAGTGTCTGAAAGACTAGTGTTGTCCCCATGGAACCTGGGTTACGCATCATTGTAAACTGTTCGCTTTTGCCGTAGCATTTCGATCGGGTGCAAGTCACTTTCTGTTGTTAAGTGTGTCAACATATCTCCATTTCTCTTTCTTATAAAGTTGTCACTAGTGGTTGACCAGACATATCTCTGATTCATCAATTCACTGAATTCGATTCATTTATATTCATTATTTTATAAATCTATTTTCAAGTGCAATTCAACTTGCTTTCTATATCTTTAGTCATTTCAATCTGCTGCATAGTCAGGATTGATACAACATTAAGACAATCGTAAATTAGTTTAATATATATAACGCAGTTCATATTATTAGACTTTAAAAGCTGATGTTAGCTGCAATTCGTGTCATAATTTTTTACATTTCTGTGCAATCTAGAATCACTTTAAATAGGTGAACTATCTATATTATCATTTAGATCCAGTGTGATATGCATACTTGAAAGTGTCTTCATTATATTTTTTCCCTATCTTATCCTAGTCTAATGCGGTCCTATTCAACGAAAATAAATAGAGAAATGAAATCGAAGGAATGATGATACAGAGAGAACAAAAACTTAAATATAACAGTGGACAAAAAGAAAGAAGAAAAGAAACAGAATATCAAAATGAGATTGGCGCGGGGAAAGCAGAAAGAATAAAATTAGAAAAAGTAACAGTTACAAAATAATATTTTGGCTATTTTACCTTTTTCTTTTACTTTTTTTGGGCCCACAAGTCTGTAGAACAAAAAAGAACAATTCACTAAATGAACAAAAACCCCCAAAAAATGGGCTACCCTTTTGTAAAAGGTGGGCCATAAAGGTTTTTGTTTTTGAACCTCTTGAACTAAAAACACCTTTAATAAATAAAACCCGCAAAAAAATCCGGAAGTCCCCAGCTTTTGTGCGTTTTTAACTTATCATCGTAGGTGGTTCCCTGGATATAAATGCATTTCTAAAATTAATACGACGTTCAAAAAAAATTCCCCGGGGAAAAGCCCCATTTAAGTTTTTTGTTTTTTTTGTTTTATTTTTTGTCATCTCGGTTAAAAAATCGGGCCCGGATGAATGTTGATCGAATTTAAGATGTTTCTTGGGAGAGGAGAAATTTATTAAAATAAACAACATATGATAAAGAAAAGGAGGGGTTTTGTTATCATTAAAAATTTTTCCCATGAAAGTTCCCCCCCAACTTTTCCCCAAATGACTTCTCTCTCTGGGAGATGTTCCCGTCTTTGCAGTTATCATTTAAATCATCTCTCGGGGTCTTCCTTTTTTTCCCTCTTTGTAAGTTCCCCTTTTATATAAGGGGTTTTCTCTAACCTTAATAAGTGTGCATGTCGGTGTAGGCGATCTTTCTCCCCTCCTCTCCTTTGCAGGTTTAAACACGTTTTTGTAATCAAGATGCTAGATCTTCCAACATCTTCCCCCTCTGTTTTTCACATCTTTTTTCTTTTTTTGTTGCCCCAAATGTTCTAAACCTTCTTTTCCCATTGTTGTTAAAAGAACATTGATTGTCTGATTCTTATTTTTTTGATACGGTTTCTTTGTCTGATTTAAAATGTATTTTTTGCCCCTTATAATTCTGTTTTTTTCTGAAAACCACATCTCTGGTTTAATGATCTTATTGATTGTTTTTCATTGTCCAGATTCAGGCAAACAAATTTGGTTCAATAAAAACCTGGCTACTCGTTTTCAGTGTCATTGTGTGAATTCCCCATAGTTTTTTTTCTTGTCATAAAATTTTCAACTCTGCATTTTTTAAAAATTCAAAAAACCATTTTCTCATTATTATTTATAGCATCAGTCAGATCTTGGTTTGAGTTCTTTCTGAAAAATTTTTTTCCCCCTTCTTTCACATATACGGGACTCTATGCCCTTATATTAAAAAACTTTATATTTTCTCCCCCTTTTTAAAATTCTTTCACACATAATTCCACAAAGAATATGCTTTTTATATTGGTTGATTTTTCTATAGTTTCATTCCCTTGTTTTTTCCCTTTCAGTTTCATTCATACGTTTTTTTCTATCGTTCCATTCTATAATTTTCCTTGTTCCATTCTATAATTGCCCTATCAGTTTATTCATTTTTTAGTTTCTAATTTTTGGTAAGGCCATTTTTTTTTTTTTAATATTTTAAATTAATACAGTTATAATACTTTGTTATTGAACAAAAATACCCCTTCATGACTTCAGTCCATTGTGACCCGTCTCTTTATTACGGAAGATCTCAGCGCAATAACAAATTTCCCTGCCCCGATGAGGTCCGTTAAAATTTTTAGAAAACAGTAAATATATTCTGTACAAATTGTTTTTTTAATCTTTGAAAATTTTGGGGCGGTTTTCCCCAAAATTCTTTCAATTTGAACCCAAAGGTTTTTTTACGTGCTCACAACAAGGGCCCAACGTTTTATCTCCGTCTCTATAGGTGGAATTCGTCTTAAAAAGGTCTGAGTTTTTGGGAAAAACCATGGCTCCCGTTATCAACCAGTCCCCTTTTAATGAAGGCGATCCCCAATTTTACCCCAGAGACCCGAAATACTCTGTTCTATAACACACGGTTCTCAAACTTTGCATTATCGGGAATCCTTTTTTAATTTTTCAGGACCCCAAAAAATTATTCTTCTTCTTCTTTTTTGCGTTCCTTTTTTTCCAAAATTTTTAATCTCCTTTTTTACCACTTTTTCCTTCTTGACCAAATTTTAATCACTCTTTGGATATGTTTTGGTCTTTTTAAAAGGCGTTTACTTGCAATTTTTTAGGCATCTAAACCATGCCCCTACATCCTCTTCTTCTTCTTCTTTTTGCGTTCCTTCTTGACCAAATTTTAATCCTCTTTGTGATATTTTTGATCTTTCAAGAACATGTATTTTCTTTTACATTAGTTTGGTAATTTTAAAATAACTTCTACACTTTTCAGAACACAGCTCATTTCAGCCAAACCTCCTTGGTCCCTTTCCTACGCCCCTCTGGAAAATAACGTGGTTCATTCTTTACACCCCAAAATTTCCCCCAAAAAAACCAACTCGGCAAAAAAAAGTGTCTATATAGATAATCTTTCCAACTTTAAACTGACTCAATTCTGAACCCAGGAAACTAAATGATCTTTCATTTTGCAGTAAACTTTTAAACCCCCGTCTGGTCGGCCCTTTTTTATTTCGGGGAACAACCCCTTTTTTTATTTTTAAAACATTATTTTTCTGTTTGAAATGTACAGATAAAAAATATTTCTTCAAGCTTTTAAGCCCATTGGTCTGGGACCGGGGACCCGGACCCCAGTTTGAAACCCTGGTATATTATAACTTTTTATAAGAAAAAAATTCCTTTATAAGTAAAAAATTAAACTTTTACTTTTTCCCCAATCACAGTTAATCGGTCAGCTTTTAAAAAAACACTTTTTTGACGTACGATATAACATTTCAAAATACTCAACACAAATATTACATTTTTACGTTATCAATAGAAAAAGAAGATTTAAGCATCGCACTTTTTCGTTTAAAAAAAAGAAAAAAACAGTTACAATTTATTTACAATAAAGAAATCACAGATTCAGTTATACCAGTGCATTTGAATTTTATGTAAACCCCCTTTTGGTTCTCATTGCAAAGTAGTTAAGAGTTTTATGTCGTTGGGAATCGTGTGGTTCGAGTCTATTCGGGGTGGAAGGTTGTAGGTTCGAATCGGAAAAAGTCACATGTAATTCTTTTTCCTGGACCCTGAATTTTGCTGGAGCGATAAGTTCGTCTTTGTCCACACTCCGGCAGAGGCTGTCATTTCTCCAAGGGGCGAACCAAAGGGGAAACCTGGTGCAATAAATCAATCTTTGTCTTTTCCCCTTTTTATTTTAAATCCCCTTTTTGTTATACTAGATCTTTTGGGTAAAGATTTTTCTGAATTAATGTTACTGAACGATTTATCCTGAGATCATGTTATAACATTTTTTTTTGAATTATTTTAAATAAACATTTTTTTTAGAACTTTTTAAACTAAAGTTTTTTCGAATTATTTTATTTAAAAAAATTTTTCGAGATCTATATTAGGCTAAAATTTTTTTTTAGATCTATTTTGGCTAAAATTTATTCTGAGATCTATTTAGGTAAAATTTATAGGGATCTATGTTATAAACGTTTATTCGGAAACTATTTAGGCTAAACATTTTTCTAGATCTATGTTGGTTGTTTATTCAGATTATGTTGGAACGATTTATGGGGAAACTATGTTGGGTAAAAATTTTTCGATTTATTTTAGGTAAAGATTTTTTTAGAATATTTACTAAAAATTTTTCAGACTATTTAAGGCTAAAAGATTTATTTGAAAATTTTAAAAGGCAAATATTATTTGAATCTATTTAATTAAACGATTTATTCTGGATCTATGTTGGGCTCAACAATTCTAAAACTTGGGGGCAAAGATTTATTTGGAACTTTTGGGGTTGTTTATTCAATCTATTTAGGTTAAAAAGATTTTTTGAATTTTGTTAGGTTAAAAAAATTTTTTCTGAGGGGTCATTTAGGTTAAAGATTTTTTAGATTATGTTTGGTTAAACGATTTATTCTGAGATCTATTTTGGCAAAGATTATTTGGATTATTTGGGTTAAACATTTATTTTAGATTTTGTTGGTTAAAACGAAAATTGGGTTTATTTATTAAAAATTTATTCTGGTCTAATTTTGGCAATATTTATTCAAGATCTTGGTAGGCAAAAGATTTATTTTGAGATCTATTTAGGTTTAAAGAATTCTGAGATCTATTTAGGTTAAACGATTTATTCCCAATTATGTTGGTTAAAAAATTTATTCTAGACAATTTTTTAAAACATTTTTCTGAATCAGTTTTTTTTAAAAAATTTTTTTCATTTAGGTTAAACGATTTTTCGAGCTATTTTTAAAAACAATTTTGTGGATCATGTTAGGAAACGATTTATTTTGTTATGTTAGGTTTAAACATTTATTTGGGTTTATTTAGGTTTTGTTTTTCGAGACTAGTTAGGGTCAACTATTTATTTAAAAAAGGAGGGAAACGTTTATTCAGTTATTTGGTTAAAGATTATTCAATTTTTTGGTTTAAAATTTTTCTGAACTATTTTTAAAAGATTTATTTGGATCTATTTTTATAAAAATTTACTGGATTTTTGGTTTTTTTTCAAACATTTGGCTAAATTTTATTTTAGATCTATTTAGGTAAAGATTTTTTCTGGATTATGTTGGCAAAAAATTTATTCTGGTCTATTTAGGTTAAAAATTTTTTTTAGACAAATTTAAATTTTAAAAGATTTTTCTGGTCTATTTATTAAAAATTTTTCCCAATCATGTTTTTTTTTCTAATAATTTAAGGAAAAATTCTAGACATTTGGTTTTAAAATTTTTCTGAATCTATGTTTTGCTAAAAATTTATTTGAATCTTATTCTAAATGTTTTTTGAGTCTTTTAGGTTCGTTTAAGGGTCATGTTAGGCTAATTTTTATTCAAAGGTCTGTGTTGATTTTTTTTTAGGTTTTGGCGGGATGATTTTGTCAGCGAAACGCTCAGAAAAGCTTTTACCTTGCGACTTTGTGTCTGATGGCCATCGTTGCAACCCAAGGACATAGCGTATTGCGCACATGAAGTGTCCGTGTAAAACCAAGTATAAGCCTCATCGCTTCATTTTGGACCTGTCAACTTATCCAGCGATGTTCTGCTTCTGTCAGAAAGCCAAGACCATAGTCCACCACGCTCAGCACTAGTCGCGATAAGAAGAAGCAGCAGACGTTGTTTCAATATCGCCTCCCCCACTTTGAGGGCAGTTAGGCAGTTCAAATAGTGTTTTGGTAATTTAATTTCTTCTGGAAGCCCTTATATTATTCACTGTCTATTTATTATGTCATATTTTTTATACTACCTTTTCGGGGGTTGTTTTTTTTTTTTTTCAAAGCATTTTCCGGACCTTTCAACTGCTTTCATAAATTTCTGTATGGAATGTGGCACGGAGTTTTAACAGACACAGTGTTTGTAAATATGGGGTTTACCCAGTTTACCTTGCTTTTAGGTCTCCGTGCTGCTACTTCAGTATTTTTTATCTAAGAACACATTCTCAATTGGGAATGTAGTTTTCTGGTCTTATAAATAATCAATGACTTTCGTTTCTCTAATCATGTTTTGTCTTGCGTCAGGATAAGAAGAAATTCTAGAACAGGCTTGTGGGGCTTCATGAATAGTGTTTCTCCTGCCTTTGTATTATATTCACCATTTGCGTTGACGGACTTTTGTTTTGATTCTACTATATCTGAGTAGCATGCTTTTGAGTTACTTGTCTTTGATGTGTAACCAAAACAATTTGTTTTTGATAAGTTCAGTACTGATGCTGTACCCACTTTTTCCTGATGTCTTCATTTCTAAACGGTCTTTGTTGATACTCCAGCATTCTAGTAGACACTTCATCTCTGTCAGACTAGTTCTTTTCCCCCTATAGTTTGATGTCGGGTCCAGTTTTGTAATAAAAGCATAATGTGGGGGAACGATTGTGTTGAAAATGCTCTTTATTTGTGTTCATAGTGACATGTTTTTCATTTCCAAATTTCCTGCCATTTGTCTTATCATTTGATTGATTTTATTACATATATGATGAATTTCTTTAGTTATTCTTATAGTTTCAAAAATAAAATGCTATTTATTAATGTAAAGTCTTTGACTTGTTTTATTGATGTTTTTGCTGGAGATATTGTAGTGTTTACCACTCTAGCGAATGTTAGTCTTCCGTTTTGTCAATTTATTCTCATATTGCATCATTTGGCAAGAAGATCTTAATGCCTCTGAAATGAAGTCTACAGAAGAGTACTTAGAATATCATGGACAGAGCAAAGAACAAATGCCTCTGTTCTGCAACAGCCTGACATTAAAGAGAGTTGGCTATTACAGAGCATAAAACAGGAAAATTAAATATTTCCGAAACATCAAACGACATGAGTGCCTAGAGAAGATAATTTTAGAGGAATGGTGCCTGGAAGAGAATGAGAGAAAACGAAGAGCACTAGAAGACGATGGGTGCAAGATGTCATTGATGATCTGAGAATGACTGCTGCTGACGCCGGTCACTTGCACAGAATAGAGTTTTCAGGACTGCTGTCAAAGGATCCAGGTTCCGGAATGAACAAGCTACTTGATGATGATGATTATCATATTGTATTCTATTGATTTAAGGAGTCTATTACTGTGTTGCGTAACTTTTCCCAAGTCTTCATATCTTTAGCTATCATGCAGCTCTTTCCATCTTTTCCGTCTATCGTTAAACTCTGCCTTCAACTCCTTCTACGTGTATTTCTAGACTTTCCATCTCTTTCACGTTCCCAGTGAGCAGTGAGTTCCTGGACAGCGCTCATTTGTTATTTTACTTCTACTACTACTCTACTACTACTACTACTCTACTACTGCTACTACTGCTATTACTACTACTAACTACTACTGCTGCTGTTGCTACTCTCCTCCTACTGTTGCTGCTCCCAAATCTGCGCCTCTGCAGTCGCTACTGCTACTTCTCCTGTTACTATTACTACTACTACTACTCTATTGCTACTCTCTACTTACTGCTGCTGCTGCTATGCTATCTGTTCTGCCGTCGACTGCTCTCTCCTCTTATACTACTACTACCAACTCTCTAGACGTTGGTCGACTTCTCACTTTATACTATAGTACATAACTGACTAGTCATGCAACCTCATCTTCAGACTTGAGTAAGTAATTTCGATATTCTATACTAAGTAAGTAATGTCTGATATTTGTCAGAAGTAGTACGTTCGATTTGAGAATAGCAATTCTCAATATTTTGACCTATATTTGAGAATGGAATGTGGGCATACCTTGAAGATGATTATTTTGGTCAGACTCGAGAAGAAACGACTACAATTATACTAAGATACAGCAAGAAAGGAGCAAGGCTTTCAAGAAGAAGGACACCACATAGAAGCTCTGAAATGAAAGATACTGAAAGAGCAAAAAATATCGTACTCAGTCCATGGAAGAGATTGAGCTACTTGTCCAAGACAGAGCGATGTGAAGAAATTACTTGACTAACCTATGTAACGTATACCGAGAGGAATGTATATATAAGTAATGTTACAGACATATATGATGAAGAATCTAGCCAGATGGATTAGAGCTCGGCTCCCATGCGAGGAGACCCAGGTTCAATCCCGGTAAGGTCAAGGAGTTTTTTTCTGTGAGGGCAAAGAAACATCTAACCTGAACAGTATGCTGCGACTGCACTAGCCATGGTCCATTAAATTCACAGAGTCATGTCCCTCTGTGTACATCTTATAAAAGCGGTATTACAAGCGTAACGACAGTTTTGTGAAGGTTTTTAACAGAGCCGCCATCTTGAAACTGCTGGTCAATCTAAACGTCCAAATTCAGTGAAAAATATATAATACAAAAATGTAAAGTGGATACTGTATACTTAACGATCAAACAGCGATAAATATGAAAATATAGAGGTCTATGTAGGAAAAATAAAATAAAGAATTTAACAAAATCACAAATGGGAATTTTTCTCACGTCGTGCATTGCGCTATTAGCCACAGTAGAAACTTGTTACCTGGCAATAGAAAGTTGTCAGCATTTTTATAATCTGTGATATTATTGGACAAATCTTTGCTTGGTTTTGCCTTTTTTCCAACATTAAAATTCGGTCAGAATCACGCGTCTTCTGCATGTACCTCGAGACGGCACGTGCGAAAAATGGTGGAGCACAAAAGGGGAGAGAATAGTGGATGTTTCTGTGGCAGAGCCCAGTTTGACCTTGACTCATGGCCTCGTCAGGAACAGCTGGAGATGGTGCACTTGAGATAAATAAACATTCTCGATCAACATGCCCGAATTTTAATAGAGGGCCGAGTGAGGGAAGCAAATTTCAGAAAAAATATTGCTACAGATTTAGATAACAGCTGAGGGCGTGGTTTATAAATATCGTTACAAAAGGCAGCACTGTGGCTCTGCCCCTCCTAAAAAAACATCACTGCCGTTTTTTTACGAGTCTGTAGCGATACACTTGCAAACATACAAACAAAAGTTGATAGAGTGCGTCATGAGCTGGTATGAGTCCAGTGTATGTCGTCTGGCAGAGGGATGAACTGCCCGATGAGAAGTTAAGACCTCGGCTGTCCTTGCAATGTGAAGGCTGACGTGTTCAAGGATATCATTAGAAAGATATACCTTAAAAGTTTACAAGCTTCATTTTCTATTGGTAAGAAAACGGGGATCTTCCATCTTCACCTTTTTACTGTTATTTCTTTATGCTCATATATTTTTATACTCCATAAAAGTACGACAGTGACAACTAAAACTATCAGTGTTCCATAACATAATTGTGAAAACAAACACTAGTAATAAAAGGGAAGATTTAAGAAAACGGTGAAGGACAATAAATATATCAAACTAGTTCAGATCACAGTTTCTGCCTCTGTGGCGACCTGATGTAGCTATAGTTAACAATTGAATTAACCTAGATAAGTGATGTCCATCGAGGCTCCCAGGAGCAATGGGCCCGTGTGATACATCACGGGCCCCCTATTCTTTTTGGGCTTTAATTAATCATAATTTTAATTTTAAAAGTATTTCTAAATAATAGTATGTTTTAGTTTTTTATGAGTGGTTCGGACATTTAATGAGAAGGGAAATACAACCAACCACCAATTAGCATACAATAAAAAGAGATCAGGTACTAGAACCAAAGGAAGACCAGAAAAAGGTATAGACAATATCAAGACCACCTAAATAAATCCCCGGATATAACACAAACAGCAAACAACGGCCCTCGAACGCAAAGTAAAGTTCACCCTACGCAACGACAAGAGTGGACAACCAATTCCATATCCTGGTAAAAGACAGTAGAATCTACAGTTTCTTTTTATAAGTAACACAATATTTTACAAAATATTTTCCTTCGTCAGGGTTATATTTATGTTTATTATTTTATAATGTTAACATTATTACTTTGTTTTATTATTTTATATTGATTCCCCAATTTCCTCAATCAACCTCAGAACTTCAGTATATAAAAACTGTTTCACGGATCTAGATGATAGTTTGAGCACACACAAAAAACCAGGGAAGTCCGGTGACGAATAAGATTGTCCCCCAACCCCTAACAGAAATTGTATCTAGGTGGAAAAAAAAAAAAACCCGAGTTTACACACTTCTACATTGTTGTTAAATCGGCGAATCAGCAGTGGTTTTCGGGTCCCAAATTGGGGTGAAGAACAGAACCACTGTTCTGCCCCGCATGTCGTAGAGGCGATTAAGGAGGTTTGCGTGGTTCTACTACCCCACATCGTAAAATATACTAGATGCTTTCAGAACAGAGAGCGAGTCAAGTAAATGTTGGCTAAAACCGGAAACATTGCCGAAGGATAAACACCCGAGCTCCAAAACGGCGCTGAAGATATGACGTAAAACACACCAATGCTAGGGCTGCATGAATCAGATTTCCATGAATGAATTAGGGGGGATCTTGTACATCGGTCTGGGCGGTGATCGCGAGAGAGAGAGAAAAGAGGAAGAATCGGCGAATTACTGCTATCTACGCTGACATCTTGTTAGGAGGACAACGTCAACTATCTATCTATCTGATTGATTGATTGATTGAAATGACAACATCAATTTTACTTTGGGAAGTAACATGTACTCCAATCTCTTTCTTACCAGAAAGATCTCAGGGCAGTCAGGTCGACCTAGTTAAGGCTGGTCGACCTGGAATGATACTGCCGAAACATATTCCACGATTCCATATTTGTAAGTAATATTTCAATTATTTTCAGAATATCTTTGTATACAGTTTATATGTTTTTAGCAATTTCCCAACCTCATGACATTAGGGATTCACCTATGTCCATAATTTAAAAAAATCGGTCGTCTTAAAAGGCCAAGGAGTTTTCTTCAAGGGAAACCCAGAGGAAGCAACGGGAAATAACGAATATGATCAACAAATAAACAATCAAAGGTTTTTAAAGCTTCGAAAAACAAATAGACAAACACGGGACTCAACCACTTCGTAAAAAGCTCGTATTGCTAGGCTAGGCGATTGGTGTCGTAAGGACTGGGTAAGTGGTTCGAGTCCGTGTTTGCTTTGTTTTTCAAGCTCTTTCCCGTATCTGTTTATTTATTGATCATACGTCTTAACACACAATCTCTATCACGGTCCCTATTACTTTAACTTTGTCTAGGGTGCACAAAAATTCGCCGCTGTGCTAAATCTCTTGTTTATAGATTTTACCAGTGGTAGAAAACCAACAGCCCTGAACAAAAGGCCCGTCAAACAATGTTGACATCCTCCGAATGTATTGAATATTACTGTACACCCTGACCTCTGAACTAAACAACATTTTTTTCGAAAAACATGCACACGCACACAGACACTCAATACACACTCTTTTTAAAAATTTTTTGTGAAAAAATAAAGAGTTTTAGAGTAAAAGGGTTGACTCATGCACCACGTTTTCCCCAGGGCTGTCTCTCTTCTCAGAAATGACAAGTCACCTGACAGAGTATTACAAAGCACGAACTCCGTAGCTCCGGCAATCTATTGTCTCTGGAAAAATGGAATCGTGAACAGAACCGACCGGATTCGACCCCCAACTTTCGTCTAGCAAGGCGAGGGTTAAACCATTACCTTAGAGACCCTGGTTAAAAGGGTTAAACCCATTCCTTTTTAGAATTTCAACAAGTAAAACCCCAGAAATGTTACAATGGCATTCCCGAATAAACTAGAAATTTTGGGGGAGTAACCAGAGTAAGTAGCTACTAACTTCTGTCTAAACTTTGTCAGTAAACCATCTCTTTTTTTTTACCGCTATATCACTTGAAAAAAAAATTCTATATTTCAATGTGACAAAATTAGACACGGATAAAACATACATGACAACATATATTTTATTAACGGAGAGAAGTAGAAAATTGAACAGTTTAAATACTGGTTCACTCAAAAACAGATGGAAATGGGGTGAAGGAAATTAAAGAAAAACATTATGGGCCTTACAAAAAAATTAAACAACTAAAACAGTATAGAACGGAACTCATAGAAAAACAAAGTTCAGAATACTAAGAGCATGCATTTTCAGTGACATGTAGTGTAAAGCACATATTTAACAAGGCAGTGGAAAAAAATATATCTGCTTTTGCACAAAGTGTTACAAAGAGTCCTTCGTATATCTTGGACAAAAAAAAGAAGAAATATATATACAGAAAGAACTCGAAATCAAAAAACTGGCTGATGCTACAAATCAAAAAAATACAATTTGAAAATTTTGGAATATAAAAAGACATGAAGGCTGGGTAAAACCATCATGGAAGGAGGATACCAGCAAAGAAAAGGAAACCACGTAGATGATGGATTCAGGATGTGTGATGATTTGAGCATGACGGCAGCAGAGGCAGAACATCTGGGGCTATGGGAGAGATAAATTCCAAGGACTGTAGGGTGGAAGTTCTGCTCAAGACATCCTATTTTATGATACTCTACTCACTTTTTAAGGCGTTCAATGCATGTTTCAACAATTTTACATTGCAAGATTAAAGGGGAAGTGTTTCTCCCCCAAATTTGAAGTCGAACTAATTTTCCTGAGGTGGGACGAGCATTTGATGTTTGAAACTTAATAATTCACGCGAACCCCAACAATTTTTAACTGACATTGTCACCTCTAAATTTGCCTGTTAAACCCGGGGAAGTACTCAGTACTAAAATCATCAAACAACAAATTAAATGATTCGCAACATACGCAGATTACCAACAGACAGTGCCCTCAAAAAGCGATGCTGCGATACAATGGATACAAAGCAAGGCCAACCACCGAAGAGAACCTCAGGGATAACAGAGGCGACGGAAAACACTGTTTATGAGGCGCATGCACACAAGTCCCGTTCTATATCTTCTTATCCTGGCTCTGTGAGGAAAAACAGGAGTCAGAAAGAAGAGAGAAGAATCGTAGATTCTAAAATTCTCGATAATAAACATATATTTCTTTTTTCCTAATTTTCTCTGAGTAACTGACTCTTTCTTCCTTTCCTCTTTAACCTATATCTCTTCTACTATATTCATGCTTCTCTCTTGGTTAATTTGTTTTTTTGGTTATCTTGGTTTTTTTTAATTGCCATGTCAGCAAAATGTTCACTTTCTTATTCAGCAGAAATTTCCTGAACATTCAAAAAGTTGCATAGATATCAAAATTACATCAAATGAATTAAAGTGCGATAAAATTACTTGTAAATTTAATTAAGAAATATCCAAGGTGTTAATTAAATTTAGATATAAATATAATCAGGCAGATTTGAAAAATTCCATCACACCAAACCCCGATTTAGAAATTGAATATAAACCTGGGTTAATTGCAACTGGGTAACTCAACAGGTGTCACTACACTCCATATGTATAACATTAGGAGCGAGGTCTCTTTCAGAAGATAAAGAAAATTATAATAGGTCTTTTGACATTTTTGCCTTTTACATTTTTCAACCATGGTGTGTTTTTTTTTGGGTGTTAATTTCATCAAAATGAATGTTTTGATAGCATCTTGTCAATAGACAATTAATATAACAAGACAGCGTAAAATAACACATAACTTCTGAAATAGCAGAAGACCGCCTGAATGTCAGGGACACTGAGGATAGGAAGCAAGATTTCACGCAAAATATGTCAGAAGCGCCGTGTGGGGGCCTTGACTATACCTGAATCCATAGCAAGCGAACGAGAAGAAGAAGAAAAATACATATATTTGGTAGCAACTCACCACAAGAAAGTCAGCAATCAGCTTTTTTAACATCAACACGCTGGAAAACTGTGGATATTCATGTTTTTAAGGGTTTTAAGTCGAGTTGACTTCATTGCACGGGTTTTACCCCATATGCTGGGTTCCCCTCCGCAGAAATGGCACGCCTCCTCAAACGTATTGCACAAAGCACGAGCTCCATGGCTCCACAATAATCCCAGGGGTCTTTGGAAAAACTCCACTCGTGAACAGAACGGCGCCGTCGATTCTAGCCCGACCTTCAGGTTCAAAGGTGAAGGGCAATCCTCAACCACAGAGAGCCCCTTCATATTTGATATTCATGTTTTGCAACACAATCTGACATGGCGCTTGGGAGTCAGTAATTAGGTTGAGAAACAACATCAATATAAAATAGAGAGAATCATTTTTCGATCAAGTAATGAAGGAGGCTAGAACACACAGGACAAGCATGAAATAGAGGGGGATTGGGCAGAGAAAAAGGGCAGATGACCCTTTTGCCCCGGGGGGCAGGTCGTCTCGGTCGCTGCCCAAGAAAAACGCCCGCGGGAGGTTTTGGCTGGGGACGGGGGGA
>JADZMA010001187.1:0-24020 GCA_020796225.1 Arion vulgaris
AGGGTGGGAGGCTAAATAATATATAACAAGGAACAGTACCAGATGAGGTTAGAAAGGTAAAAGATTTAAGCAGAGCTAGGGAAGAAGGTTCAGGATATAATGAGATTGAAAGTTAAAGTTGCATGCCCTATGTTTCACTGAGAACAAGTAAGGTTGGAAGTAGTAACGACGGCCGTGTATGCGGATTGAAACATTCCTCATCATTAAACAACTTATCATGAGCAGAAGTTTGCCACCTTAACAGTACTTCGTAATTTCTATCTCTCTTTCTCTCTTCCTCTCTCTCTCTCTCTCTCATACACACACACGCGCGCGCACACACACACATAAGCAAGCCTCTGCAGCCGTCATGCTCAAATTATCAGTTACATCTCGAATCCATCTTCTCAGTATCCTTCCTCTTCTCCTATTTTCCGGTATGCCTCCTACCATAATAGTCTCCAACCCTTTATGTCTTTTTATATCTTCAAAATACTTGAGATTCTCTTTTGTATTTGTAACATCAACCAGTTTTCATATAAAATAAATTACTATACAAATCACCATCATGCGACCATATTGTATGTATCATGTAACTTATTCGCACGACTGGGCACACATTTGGGGTGTATAGAATAGAATCACGGTTACCTGCCACGCATGTCGTACTAAGGAGACGACTAAGGAGGTTCGGCTGAAATCGGATGCACGTGTCCTAAGCGTGTTGAAGTTTATGCGTTTAGGGGCCTACCAAACCAATGTGCAACGTATATACGTTCGTGGCAAAGATCAAACATATCACAAAAAAGTGATTAAAATTGGTCGTAAAGAACGAACGCAAGGAAGAAGAAGATGTAACCTACTGTTGTAAGAGTTTTTATATGTTAACACAAACCCGCATTGTGGAAGCATATATATGTTAACAAAAACCCGCATTATGGAAGCATATTTTGTTAACAAAAACCCGCATTGTGAAGCATATATATGTTCACAAACCCGCATTATGGAAGCATATATATGTTACACAAACCCGCATTATGGAAGCATATATATAGTTAACACAAACCCGATTATGGAAGCATATATATATGTTAACACAAACCCGTATTATGGAAGCACATATATGTTAACACAAACCCGCATTGTGGAAGCATATATATGTTAACAAAAACCCGTATTATGGAAGCATATATATATGTTAACAAAAACCCGCATTGTGGAAGCATATATATGTTAACAAAAACCCGCATTATGGAAGCATATATATATGTTAACAAACCCAGCATTATGGAAGCATATATATGTTAACACAAACCCGCATTATGGAAGCATATATATATGTTAACACAAACCCGTATTATGGAAGCATATATATGTTAACAAAAACCCGTATTATGGAAGCATATATATATGTTTCACACAAATCACCATTGTAAGAGGATACATAAAACAATTGTTTACATCGCTTTGTTCTTATTCTCTGAGAGTATTGTTGGGGATACTATAGAGGCGATGAATTAAGATCGCTTGCCCAACTGTCGCAAGCATGTACAGGTCATCGGGTTTATTTTCTCCTGAACAGAAATAACTTTTGACCTTACCGAAGGGTTGAAGACTGAATGTTACCATTAAGAAACCCTACCGCGTTTAACTGTTCTGCCACCCCCGCTCTCTGAGTTCATATATTTCACATAATTCACCATTGTGAGCATATACAGTTCACATAAATCGCCATTATGATAGTGCAAATATGTTTCACATAAATCCCGATTGTGAGAATGTATATATATGTTTTAGGGTAGACGACCTGTCAGAAGACCAGCGACGATGGTGGCTGGATTTGAATTGCTGCTGGGGTAAAAAAAACCCACCTGACAAGCAAATAGCATTCTTAATATAATTTCGTTGATAGTAACAGTATCTCGTAAACTAAGCGAAGACAACCGTCAGACTTTCTTTAGACACGTTATTAGTAGTTGGGGGTCTATGTGGCTAAGTGGTTAAGCCCTTGCCTTGTGAGTCGAAGGTCTTGGGTTCGAATCCGGATCTCGCCGTTCTGTTCACGAGTGAATTTTTTTCCAGAGACCCCTAGGATTGTTGCTGGAGCTACGGAGTTCGTGCTTGTGCAATACTCTTGGCAGGTAGAGTGCCATTTCTGCGAGAGAGACCAAGCCATATGGGTAAAACCCGGCGCAAGGAAGTCAATACTTCGGCTTTATTGGTGGTTACACGGTGATTGGGCGCGAGATATAGGAAAACTGTTACTAGTGAATTAATAATAATGAAAATCTTGGCATATCCTTTACAAGACGTAGCCATCAACAACAGTAAACAAGTTGTCGATTTTCTAGACACTACTTATACGTTCAGTAGTTTCCCATTGCTTTCTGAACGGTGATTTCTATTTTTGCAGTTCGTAAAATCCAAGGAACTAATTTGCTTGAAACTTGCCGCCGCGGAGATTGAACTTGGGTTGTGATATCTACCGCTGAAGCTACAGACGCATAATAATAAATACATAGCTTTTAATACAGTTTTACACATAAACAAGGTCGACTAGTCTCCGTAAAGTTTACTTCACGTACATTTTTCCAGAGATCCTGATCTCAGTGTAGAGTGAGATCGAGTTCCTAGTTCTATCGGAGACGGACGATAAAACGTGGATCCCGTGTTGAATTTGAGCACATAAAAGAACCACTGACAGTTCAAAATCGAGAAGAGTAGGCTGGAAAGTCGCTTCCACGTGAAAGTACAATTGAGAGCTTTACTTTCTTGAGATGTCACTATAAAGACTTCTCTCAAACTATCGATTACTTTAGAAGACTACTATGTATGCCAGCGAGAGCTGGAAAATGACTAAAGATATAGAAAGCAAGTTGAATGCATTTGAAAATAGATGTCTGCGAAAAATAATGAATATAAAATGGAACGAATTCAGAAGAAGTGATGAAATCAGAGACATGTCTGGTCAACCACTAGTGACAACTGTTATAAGAAAGAGAAGATGGAGATATGTTGGGCACACCTTGAGGAGAAATGATCAAAGAATATCAAAGCAGGCATTGAAGTGGGATGCAAAGGGTTCAAGAAAAGAGGTCGACCTAAGGAGACCCTGAAACGAACTTTGCTGAGAGAGGCAGGAAATATCGGTTTCAGTTCCATGGAGGAGATTGAGCGAGTTGCCCAGAATAGAGCAGTATGGAGAAATTACTTACAGGTCCTATGTAACGTATAACGGTACGAGAGGAATTATTATTATTATTACTATGTAAGACGGGTAACATATCTAAACTGCCATTCTAAACTGACCAAAGCCTTCGTCTTAGACTTTGTATCAGATATACGGAAATGTATTTCACTTTATAATAATAATTGTCGTTGCTGTCTGTAGTACCGCTTTTTAGGGCGGTGTAGAACAGAGTGGAACGTGAGCCTGAAATTTAATGACAGCATGGCTAGTGCAGTCGCCGAAGCTGTTGAGGTTAGGAGTTGTATTTTTTCCCCATAACGAAAGCAATCCTTGGCCTTACTGTGCATTGAACACGGGTCTCCTGCATGGGAGCCTCGCTGTATTTCAGTTTATGGTCCCTTTAAATAAGGCAATTTTCTGTAACCCCCAGGGAAAGCGAAATAGGGAAGCCTAGATGTACAGGAGAAGAGATTCGAAGCAGAGATTAACAATATACCGACATGCTAGAAAGAGCTGCAAGAGATAGCTAAATATCGGAAGTTTTGGCATGAGTTGAAGACATATGGTATTGTCTGGGTTAAAAATAGACATGGAGAGGGAGAGAGAGAGGAGAGAGAGAGAAGCAAACAATGCACCGGTATTAAACATAATAATTTCTTGGCATCAAAGTTCATATTTTTTATTTCTATCCACAGGCTGAATTGGTCAGACTGAACAGTGTACATAGTGATGAGGTGCTGCAGATGGAGCATGCGACGAGCGAGAAATTACAAAACCTTGCCAATGAGCTTGACCACAAGTGGACAGAAACGATGAAGTAAGAGACAACAACTAGCCTAGCCAGTTCTGGCATGATCTGATTGACTATTATCATATTTCTCATCCGACCTCTCTATCTCAGGACGCAGAGGCAGACCAAGAAGAAGATCGCTACAAGATATTAAAGAATATCTTCTTCTGCGTTCTCACTAGATTGGGATTTCGGATTCTCTAATAAAGGCAGCCGTCTGCCTCAGATTATCAACACGCCATACAGTTTGTCTTGGACGCTAGTGTAAGGGAGCCACACTCTTCTCAAGTCTGCATACTGGGTCAGATCTGTAGGATACAATTCCTATGATTTCTGCTTCCCCGTTTGTGCCGACCTCTTCCCGCAGTAAGTTTTGGCCACCCCCGTGATGGTAGGTCTGACATTCTTACTGCGTGGCTAAGTCTCAGGCTGATTGGCGACTGTAGAATCCGTTATCCCATTTCTCATTGTGAGGGTCGTTGCACCATGTTATGCGCCTTACGGCCTGGTGCATCCGTTTTCTGCAAGCATTTGTTTCAGGTTAGCATTCCTTAGCGGACACGTGCATCCGATTTCACCAAACCTCCTTAGTCGCCTCTTACGACATGCGTGGCAGGTAACAGTGGTTCTATTCTTTATACCCCAAAGTTGAGCCCCGGTAACCACTCGGGCGAAACTATGAATATAACCATCGACGAAGTGGGTGAACTGGCTAGAGACAAGTGAATTTCAGATGCTGCAAGAGAGCAACGCCCTATAAAGGATGCGCACCTTGATGATGATGACCTTTCTATCTAATCGTGATAAATATAAACTAGTACTCAATATTATCATAACCGTCATCATAATAATGATTGTAGTCATCGTGATTGCCTACGCCGGCAGGCATGGCACTTGATTGATTGAGTCATCATTGTCTTAATAATATTAATAATCGCTCTCGTTATCACCCTCATGGTAGACATAATTCTTGTCGTCATCAACATCAACATTTTCGTCATCAACATTTTCCTCTTCAGCATCACCATTTTCATCATCAATATTTTCGTCATCAACATTTTCGTCATCAACATCAACATTTTCGTCTTCAGCATCAACATTTTCGTCATCAACATTTTCGTCATCAAATTTTCGTCATCAACATTTTCGTCATCAGCATTTTCGTCATCAACATTTTCGTCATCAGCATCAACATTTTCGTCATCAACATTTTCGTCATCAACATCAACATTTTCGCCGTCAACATTTTCGTCATCAACATCAACATTTTCGTCATCAACATTTTTGTCTTCAGCATCAACATTTTCGTCATCAACATCAACATTTTCTTCATCAACATTTTCGTCATCAACATCAACATTTTCGTCATCAACATCAACATTTTCTTCATCAACATTTTCGTCATCAACATCAACATTTTCGTCATCAACATTTTCGTCTTCAGCATCAACATTTTCTTCATCAACATTTTCGTCATCAACATCAACATTTTCGTCATCAACATTTTTGTCTTCAGCATCAACATTTTCGTCATCAACATCAACATTTTCGTCATCAACATTTTCGTCTTCAGCATCAACATTTTAGTCATCAACATTTTCGTCATCAACATCAACATTTTCGTCATCACCATTTTCGTCATCAACATTTTCGTCTTCAGCATCAACATTTTCGTGATCAACATCAACATTTTCGTCATCAACATCAACATTTTCGTCATCAACATTTTTACCACCAACATCAACATTTTTTTCATCAACATCAGCATTTTCGTCATCAGTAACATTAATGCTATCAATGCGGTACGCTCTCATTTATGTGATATGGGCAAGTTTTAGATACTTTAACAAGTGCGAGAATTAGGATTTAAATTTTTGGACATGCCAGAACGTGTCGTCTTCGTGTTAGAGAGAGAGAAGATATACTATTCAACTTCTCATGGGTACGGCAAGCAAGTGGAATTTAGGATGGCTGCTGCAGCATAGGACAGAGGACGAGCCCAATGTGCCATGGCTTCGATCGCATAACATAACATTACAGTATTTTTTTAATTATTGTAAACATCATTCTATTCTTGTGATGACTCTCTATAACATAACTAGGACGACATTCTAGAACACAGCTGTGATGACAGTCTATAACATAACTAGGACGACACTCTAGAACACAGCTGTGATGACAGTCTATAACATAACTAGGACGACACTCTAGAACACAGCTGTGATGACAGTCTATAACATAACTAGGACGACACTTTAGAACACAGCTGTGATGACTGTCTATAACATACCTAGGACGACACTCTAGAACACAGCTGTGATGACAGTCTATAACATAGCAAGAATCTCCCTCTATATCACAGATTTAATGATAGTATATAACATAGATAGGCTCTCCCTCTATAACACAGCTGTGATGACTGTAACACAGCTAGGACTGTCTATTAAACAGCTGTGATGACAATGTATAACACAGCTAGGCTCTCCCTCTATAACACAGTTGACCTGACTGTCTATATCACAGCTCAGTCTAATAACAAAGCTATGATAACTGTCAATAAAACAACTAGGTTGACTGCCTATACCACAGCTAGACTGACTAGAACACAGATTGTTTGTTTCTATAACACAGCTAGTCCGAGTCTCTATAACACAGCCACAGCTTGGCTGACTCTTTATAACATAGCTACAGTTAGTATGTCGTTATAACACAGACAGGGTCTGTAGCACAACTACAGCTGGGCTTTCTATAAAACACCTGGAATGTCTGCCAATAACACAACTAGACTCAATAACACAGCTAGGATGGTTGTTTATAGGAAATGGAAGTATTACAATGACTAATGAATAAAGTTCTTCGTAATAATATTTAAGTACTGTCATTTCTTATTATATGTTGATACTATCACTCTCAGGTCAGAGAACAGCAAGCTAAGGCAAGAACTGGCTGAGCAAAGCGAATGTGAAAAGAGAGCAGCCCTCAGCCAGTTGTCTCGACTGAAAAATGAGGAGATTGCTGCAATTCGAGCAGACCTTGAGACCAAACTAGAGTGTCTCAAGAGCCAGGTGGGTCTCTCATTAGCCATTTAGCAGTAACAATAGCTGGACGCTTGATATTATATAAATTAACAATACAATCTAATAGTATAACCAGACAGGTCTAGTCATGAAATCCACATGGAAATAGAAGCAGAGAAAGACCACACCCAAACAAAAAACAGCGCGCAAATTAGTAGCAAATAAGATATTTAAGTGATTCTCTTTCTCTAGCCTATGTCACACCCTGGCGCTTGGGGCAGCAACAAATGCATATCATTATTCCAGTGGCGGCTCATGATCATTTTTGTTGGTGGGGCCAGACATTTTCCCGGATAAATCATGGTTTTTGGTTGCTATATTTTAATTGAGAGATAGAGGCTAGAGTGCAAAAAGCAAATGCTGTAACCTACCAGCTAGCCCACTGTTAAGGCCCCTCAAAAATTTCACAGGCAGCTAAGCAACAGATGATCAACATCATTTTTATACCTACTTTGTGTTACCAGAGCCAAACATGGACATTGAGCAAAGCGCAGTCACAAAAATAACTACATGTGAAATGCGTTACCTGCGAAAAGTTACCAACAACACACGAAAGACAGAAACATAGAAATTACATAGAGAAACAAAGAATGAAGTGGTTTGGCCACTTAATAAGAATGCACCCAAACTCCACAGTATGCAGAGTCTTCTACAACAGAACATCGGGAAAGAAGGAAAGAGGAAGACCAGGGAAAAAGATGGTTAGATGGCGTAGCAGAACCCTGTGAAAGAGCAAAGATAACAATCACACAAGCCACCAGAACAGCAAAAGACAAAAACAGAAAACCACGACACTGGGCAACAACCCTGTAGCAGTGTGACAACAAAAGAAGAAGATATTTTAATTTATAAAATAATAAATATACGTTATACATTATTTTTGGTGGGGCCCGGACCATTGGACGAGCCGCCACTGCATTATTCTCTTTATTGGCTGTCTCTGTGTTGTGTTCCATCTGTGATACATTTCTTTCAGTTCTTGTTCTACTGTTCTTCTCCAGGTCGTTTTGGGCCTGTTATTGTTGATGTTTCTGTAACATAACATTTTGTACAGGATGGGATTATTAGTACCAAGCCAAACCTTCAACCTGAAGCACCAGGAAACCATATTTAGTCTGACGTCTTCTCAGTGACTTGTTCAGCCTGTGCTACCATGCCAGGAACATAAGGTCCGTCATCCTAGCCCACTGCATCATTGGAGCAATGAGTTTCTCCACCACAATAAAGGTTTGAATTCTAGTGACTCCGAAGACATTAAATGAAGAGAGATCAAATGAAAAAAAATCTGCACACATTATTCAAAGTTAAAATACCTGAAGTTTCACCAACTAATTTAAGGACAAAGGGGACCTACCAAAACGTACCTTCTGGAAAAGTAGTTTTGAGAATTCCCTTGCATATACATACTTCACAGATAACTAACCACCTTCAAAACATCACTTCTCTGCATTTTGGCTAAGACCAAAATGTAGTGCCAGATTGACCACGGCCAAAGTGCATTCATAGGCCAATATGCAAGCAATACATTGAAACAAATTCCGAGCAGCTGTCATTCGAAAGAAGATGACGCTCCAATTTGTCCATATTTAACTGTAATTAGGGCGCCCCGCCCCTTCCACAGCCCCCTTCGCTAACGCACTGCCGGGTATGGGCTCAATAAAAAAAAAAATACAAACATATCCACGATATGCCTAGTCAAGTTTTAACAAAATCAATGAATAATATAGGAAATATCATTGGAAAAACTTGAATTACAAGTGTTAAAAAAGACACCATAAAACCATATACATAAAACATACACAAAAGATATATAAATCAATATACATATATAGATATATAATGAAAAGTGATATACAATGTGGATTCTCCTAAAGAAGTTAGTTCTTATTTTTCATATTTGTTGGCCTATCAATCAGTCAATCAATCACTCAAGTGCCATGTGTGCCAGCGTAGACGATCATGTCTCTCCACAACTCTCTCTCCTTGGTGCAGGTAATTAGTTCTGACTTGGATCTTTTTTCGAATCATGATGTCAGACAATCCACATCTTCTTCCTCTGTCTTCCACGATCTCTCCTTCCCTGAATTTTACATGTTGTCACCACATGTTCTAAACCTCCTCTTCGCATTATATGCCCAAAAGAACGTAGAGGATTACCATCAGACAGTGCACCCCAAAGAGTAATGCTGCACCGATACAATGGGTACAAAGCAAAAAGGCCGGCCACCAAAGATGGACCTCAGAGATAACAGAGGCGACGAAAGAGACTATCTTCGAAGCGCATACTAGGGCCCGTTTTGAAATCTCTTCCTGACCTGACGCTGTGAGGCATACAGGATTCGAGAAAGAAAGAAAGAAAGAACCGTGATTGTCTGGTTGGCATATACCCTCCCGATATAACCAAAAGTTCGTCCTTAAGTTGAAAGGGACGTGCCTCAGCTTAAAGAGGCTGTAATCCTCTATATAACAAACAATAACAATATAGATATATGCTTCTTCTTTTGGAATAATTGAACAGTAATATGTTAAAAATAAAGTACATAAAACCAATTCTTTTATACCCAGGTTGAAGAACTCCAGTCTGTGCTAGACGACACCAAAATGGAGAGTGATGTTGAGAAAGCTAAACTCAAATACGAAATGGAGAGGGAAAAATCACGTCTAAGCAAAGACATGCTGGAGACTACAAAGGAGTATTCTACTAAGATGACTGACATGGAGAAACGGCATGCTAGTGAGACGGAACAGCTGAGAGTGCAGTTTGCGCTGGAGAAAGATGTGAGTTTTTTCCAATTAAATAATTACTAATTCTGATATACAGGGTGTTCAAGATAATTGCAGCCCCATTGACAATTTCGAATGTTGCCAGGTACAAATTGAGTTGTGTTTATTTACTATTTAAACCGGTTCTGACTAGGTCGTCCTATGTCACATTTGTTCATCGCCCCTTCCCGCACTACAATTACACAACGTCACACAACTTTGACCTATACTACATCATAACTGTACCTTCTCATTTTCATACATATATGCCAGATTAGCTCCATTCACGGGCTGCTTTAAAGTTGAACACCCTGTAGTTATGTTATGTTATGCGATCGACGTCACGGCACAATGGGCATTCCACATGCATGCTCGTCCTCCGCTGCAGCAACCATCCTAAAGTCCATTTGCTCACCGTACCCGCAGAAGTTGATTACTATATTTTCTCTCTACCACGAAGACGACACTGTCTGGCATGTCCACACTTAACGCCTAATTCTCAAACTCGTTCCAGTGTCTGAGACGTGCCCATGTCATAATTGAGAGCGTACCGCATTGATGATATCGGCTCTGTCCATACTTCTGCCCGTTTGAGTCGGGGCATTGTTTGCAAGAAAGTCTGCACGCTCATTACCATGCACTCCAGCATGTCCAGATGTGTACAGCCAAGTCATTTTCTTGAGTTGTATTCTGATATAGTGTTTCTATGTTTATCATTTATATTGTGGTTTTGGTGGAGTCTCTGTAGCATAGAAAGGGTTTGGTGCTCGCTTCTTGTTACAAAGGTACTCAGTTTCGCTCGCTCGTGAAGACATCGGGATATTTGTCCAGAGATCTCTGATCTCAGTGTAGGTGTGAACGAGTTCAAGTCCTAGCAAGACAGCCAATAAAACGTATGTCCTATGTTCAAGTTGAGGGGTTAAAAATCCTTGGCAGTTCGAAATAGATAGGAGTAGGCTGGGAAGCTGCTGTCGTGGAAATATTCAGTAGAAAAGATTAATAAACAAAATTCCTACAAAATATTGTTACCATTTTCTAAATTACATAGCGACCCTCACTGCTGCTACGGAGTTCAGCACTGCTGCTGTGATCTTCCTGCCAAAGAAAGAGATTGGAGTACATATTGATACTCACCAAAGTGCAATGATGATGGTCCTATCAATCAGTCAATCAATCAATCAATCAATCAGTCAAATTGTGGTTTTAAAAAATAATTTTGTAGTATTAAATATTTGTTTGATATAATACGACAAGGATGTGTTCTGTCGCATACTCTGTTAAACATATATGCTGAAAACATTATAAGGAATGTTAGAGAAAATATCGAAGAAACAAAAATGTGATCTTTGTATAATCGGAGGAAGAAAAATGCATGAACTAAGAAATGCTGATGATACAGTGCTACTTTCAAAATCGCAAAAGGAATGCAAAATTAATAATGCCAGTGTAAGAGAAAAATGAAGAACAAAATCTGCATCTCAGGGAGTAAAACAAAAATAATGACAACTGATAAAACAAGCATGACAAAAAAATATTATATCAATTAATTAAAGAAAATTGAAAAGAGAACAATTTTGAATATCTTTGTTAACTGCTAATAAGAGATGGAAATGGTGTGAAGAAAATAAAAAAGAAATGGAATGGAACTGATAAGATGACAAAAATCAGAATTCTAAAAGCATGCATATTCCCAGTAGCAACTTATGAATGGGAGACATGGACATTTAACAAGGCAATGGAAACGCATATATGTGCTTTTAATTATAAATGTTACGGAAGAGTCCTCCATATATAATGGACAGAAAAAAAGAACAAATAGATCCAGAAGAAATGCAAAATTACATAAAACAGACAGATGCTGCAAATAAAATGAAAACATTGAAGTATTTTAAACATATGTAAGGACATAAAGGACGGGAGAAGACAATTATGGAAGAAGACATTCCAAGAAAGTTTAGAAGAGGAACACCACAGATTAAATGGATTCAGAATGTGATAGTTGATTTAAGCAGCGAAGGGTGGACGTTTGATCACTGTGAGAAATTCCAAAGGACTGTTAGAGTGGAAAAGTTCATCAACACAGGACAAGCTATTGGATGGTGATCACTACTACATAGCAAAATCAACAACACAGGACAAGCTATTGGATGATGATCACTACTACATAGCAAAATCAACAACACAGGACAAGCTATTGGATGATGATCACTGCTACATAGCAAAATCAACAACACAGGACAAGCTATTGGATGATGATCACTACTACATAGCAAAATCAACAACACAGGACAAGCTATTGGATGATGATCACTACTACATAGCAAAATCATCAACACAGGACAAGCTATTGGCTGATGATCACTACTACATAGCAAAATCAACAACACAGGACAAGCTATTGGATGATGATCACTACTACATAGCAAAATCAACAACACAGGACAAGCTATTGGATGATGATCACTGCTACATAGCAAAATCAACAACACAGGACAAGCTATTGGATGATGATCACTACTACATAGCAAAATCAACAACACAGGACAAGCTATTGGATGATGATCACTACTACATAGCAAAATCATCAACACAGGACAAGCTATTGGCTGATGATCAGTACTACATAGCAAAAGTAAATAATAAAACCAATAGCCTGATTTATAGAGATCACATTATCGTAATTGGTTTATTGAAATCACATTATTGTAATTGGTTTATAGAGATCACATTATTGTAATTGGTTTATAGAGATCACATTATCGTAATTGGATTGTTGAAATCACATTATCATAACTGGTTTATAGAGATCACATTATTGTAACTGGTTTATAGAGATCACATTGTTGTAATTGGTTTATAGAGATCACATTATTGTAATTGGTTTATAGAGATCACATTTTTGTAATTGGTTTATAGAGATCACATTATCGTAATTGGTTTGTTGAAATCACATTATCATAACTGGTTTATAGAGATCACATTATTGTAATTGGTTTATAGAGATCACATTTTTGTAATTGGTTTATAGAGATCACATTATCGTAATTGGTTTGTTGAAATCACATTATCATAACTGGTTTATAGAGATCACATTATTGTAACTGGTTTATAGAGATCACATTATTGTAACTGGTTTATAGAGATCACATTATTGTAATTGGTTTATAGAGATCACATTATTGTAACTGGTTTATAGAGATCACATTATTGTAACTGGTTTATAGAGATCACATTATTGTAATTGGTTTATAGAGATCACATTATTGTAACTGGTTTATAGAGGTCATATTATCGTAATTGGTTTATAGAGGTCATATTATTGTAATTGGTTTATAGAGGTCACATTATAATAGCTGGTTTATAGTGGTCACAGAAACGTATAATTATTGATGTCCTAGAAGATTGTTTGATTTGGTGTGGCCATTAATACAATGCCACATGTTGGACATTTTTCATGACCAGAAGCTTGATTCTTTTATAACCGTATAATTTTGTTGGAGAATAAGATGATGGGTTCCATCCCAGCAGACAGAGATAGGGCTTCAGCAGAATTAACCCGATCTTTGATTTTCTAACTAGAGTAGTTTGTTAAAGATACGATTTTAAAACACCGAGACTATTCGAGATGTGGTAGGAACAACACCGCTGCTAAAATACATTAAGAAACAACAAATCAAATGGTTCGGCCATGTAACAGGATTACCGTCCTACAGCACACCACAACAGACATCTATTCAGATACAACGGTTTCAGGGTTAACGGTCGCCCACGAAAATGATGGATATCAGTAATATCAGGGTGGTAGAAACACCATACACGAGGCACGCTTGAGTGCAATTACAAGAACTCTCCCCATCCCTGAACTCAGGTACAACATGAACAGAGGAAAGAAATAAGAAACAGTCTGTAACTAGAACGCCCCATGGGAAGATGAATCAAGGTCCTTTTCAGTGTGTTTTGTAGCAGTAAAATATGTCTGCGGTACCATAGAAGTCACAAAGCAGGACATATTTGATGTCAGAATAAGCTTATAGATTACATTTCTTGATCACATTGTTACTGTAGTTCTCTATTCTGTCAAACTGTGCCGACAATATTATCAAGTTTTTCTCTCCAAGCTTGAACAGAACATATCTTTCTTGATTTTCCTCAGTTCTCTATTCTGTCAAACTGTGCCAACAATATTATCAAGTTTTCTCTCCAAGCTTGAACAGAACATATCTTTCTTGGTTTACCTCAGTTCTCTATTCTGTCAAACTGTGCCGACAATATTATCAAGTTTTCTCTCCAAGCTTAGACAGAACATATCTTTCTTGATTTTCCTCAGTTCTCTTTTCTGTCAAACTGTGCCGACAATATTATCAAGTTTTCTCTCCAAGCTTGAACAGAACATATCTTTCTTGATTTTCCTCAGTTCTCTATTCTGTCAAACTGTGCCAACAATATTATCAAGTTTTTCTCTCCAAGTTTGAACAGAACATATCTTTCTTAGTTTTCCTCAGTTCTCTATTCTGTCAAACTGTGCCAACAATATTATCAAGTTTTCTCTCCAAGCTTGAACAGAACATATCTTTCTTAGTTTTCCTCAGTTCTCTTTTCTGTCAAACTGTGCCAACAATATTATCAAGTTTTTCTCTCCAAGTTTGAACAGAACATATCTTTCTTGATTTTCCTCAGTTCTCTATTCTGTCAAACTGTGCCGACAATATTATCAAGTTTTCTCTCCAAGCTTGAACAGAACATATCTTTCTTAGTTTTCCTCAGTTCTCTATTCTGTCAAACTGTGCCAACAATATTATCAAGTTTTCTCTCAAGTTTGAACAGAACATATCTTTCTTGGTTCTCCCCCTCATCATTCCTTTTTACTAATACTTAATTCTCTTAAGTGATTTTAGCAGTGGCACTTGACTATTTTGCCTTAACTGTTACCAAGCCAGCAAGAACTAACATAAAGACACTAAAAATAGTTTGTTAATAAGTATAGGAAACGTGTGACCAGTTCTGTGGTGATCTCAACCTCTTGATGACCCCTGCCAGCGACTGATTGTTGTCTGGCTCAGAGTAGAAACACTTATTTCTGCCTAGTTGAAGAGTGACCAAGTGTTCTCTCCCATTCTCATGTCTCCAGCTTGTCCGGCGATAAGCATCTGTTGACAAGTAGCAGCTTTTCAGCTCAATTAATGGCACAGCCTTTTGTTCACATTATATCAATGTAGAAATAGTTGATGCAGGGAGCATGTATAATGTTGATGCAGGGAGCATGTATAATGTTGATGCAGGGAGCATGTATAATGTTGATGCAGGGAGCATGTATAATGAAGATTTTTTTACTTCTTTCTACTTTTCTCTAATCATGTTTTGCCTCACAGCATCAGGATAAGAAATGTCTAGAACGGGCTTTTGTGTGCACATCATAAATAATGTTTTTCACAGCCTCTGTTATTTCTGAGGTCCACATTTTGCGTGGACGGCCTTTTGCTTTGTATCCACTGTATCCACTGTAAAGATTTCATATACCTGGGGAGCATTTTTCAGCAAATGGAAGAATAACTAATGAAATTCAACACAGATGCAACAAAGCAAATCAAATGATAGAGCAAATGGCGCCAATTTTAAGATGCAAACACGTCACCATGAACACAAAGAGCAATGTTCAACACAATCTTTCTCCCACATTATGTTACCAGTGCCAAACCTGGACGCTGACAACAAACGATGAAGAAACTAGTCACAACAGAGATGAAGTGTCTACGCAGAATGCTGGGTGTAACAAGAAGAGACCGGTTGAGAAATGAAGACATCAGGAAAAAAGTGGGTACAACATCAGTACTAGACTTCATCAAGAAACAACAAATTAAATGGTTCGATCACGTAAGCAGATTACCATCAGACAGTGCACCCCAAAGAGCAATGCTGCTCCGATACAATGGGTACAAAGCAAAGGCCGGCCACGCAAAAGATGGACCTCAAGAGATAACAGAGGCGACGAAAGAGACTATCTACGAAGCGCATACTAGGGCCCGTTTTAGAAATCTCTTCCTGACCTGACGCTGTGGGGCAAACAGTTTTAGAAATCTCTTCCTGACCTGACGCTGTGAGGCAAACAGGATTCGAGAAAGACAGAAAGATAGAAAGTATCAGAGTAACATTGCTCTTTGACTCACACTCTGTCTGCTGGTAATCTGTTTATGTGCCCGAACCATTTAATTTGTTCTTTCTTGATGAAGTTAAGTACTGATGTTGTACCCACTTTTACCTCTTGTTGTACACACTTTTTCCTGATGTCTTTATTTCTTATCCAGTCTCTTGATACTCCCAGCTTTTTGCGTAGACATTTCGTCTATGTCGTGACTAGCTTTCTTCTGTCATTTGATGTCAGTTTCCACATCTGGCACTGATAGGCAATGTTAGGAGAAAGATTGTGTTGAACAATGCTCTTCTAGTGTTCATTGTGACATGCTTGCATTTGAAAGTAAGCTCTGGAAACCTATCCCATAGAAAAGAGTCACCAAGAAATCCATCAACCTGGAGTCGGAAGTACAAACTTCACTTCCTGGAGTCGAAAGTACAAACTTAACGTCCTGAAGCCAAAAGTACACACTTCACTTCCTGGAGTCGATTAGTACAAACTACACTTCCTGAAGTCAAAAGTACAAACTTCACTTCCTGGAGTCGGAAGTACAAACTTCACTTCCTGACACAGAAAACAAGTCACCATTTTTCTGAGCTTTTTTTCTCCACATTATTCTTTAAAATGGGAAATTTTTTGTCATATTTGTCAGGACCTTGAAATAAAGCTGAAGAAATTGCACATGGAAGAGCTTCAGTCACAGATAACAGCACACAAGACAGCTCTAAATAATGCCATCAAATTGGAACAAAGACAGAAGCAAGAAATTGTAGATAAACTTCAGACTAAGCACCAAGAGGAGAGAGGTAAACTTACTTGGACATATTTGTTTACATAATTGTGACAGTTTGATATCTATATACCCTTGCTACTTCGGATGTTTCTGTGGTGTAGAAATAAGGTTCTCGCCTCTCGTTCAACAGATATTCGGTTCGTTCCTTCATGAGCGATCGATCAGGATATTTTTCAAGAGATGCAAGATCTCAATAGAAGAGCTCTGGCGCTAGCTGGTTGTGTTTTTAAAGGTGCTCGTATTGCCCGCGTGCCCAACGTGTTCGTAGCGCGTTGGACTACGGTGACTAGTCCTCTGTAAGTGCGGGTTCAACTCCGCGGACTGGCGAAAAGCTACAGGTTCCCCAGATTTACGGTGTTCGTGGCACCGAGCCGAAGAGTACGATGTCCATGACACCGAGCCGAAGAGCTTTCAGCTCAAGTGCATCTGGATCGGAAGAAAAAAAAGGTGTTCGTATTGTATGACTAGGCAATGTTTGCCATAAGAAATGAGGGCTGGTGGTTCAAATCCAGTGTTTGGTAATTTATTTTTTTCGGAGAACCTAATACTTGTTTGTCTACTGTCTGTTTATTGATCATATTCATTGACTCTGGTGCTTTCGCTGGGGTTCTTTAACACTCCTTATTCTCTTCTCTCCGTATATTTATATATATATATTGCATTCTCATCTTTTAAAAAACTTATTTTACACAAACTGCACTAATTTAATGCAAATATTACATGTAATGTGTAGGCACTGTTTATATGAACTGTTTAAACTTGTATACATCATAAAAACTGACTATATACAGGGCGTTCAAGATAATTGCAGCACCATTGACAATTCGAAAGTTGCCAGGTACAAATTGAGTTGTGTTTATTTACTATTTAAACCGGTTCTGACTAGCTCGTCCTACGTCACATTTGTTCATCGCCCCTTCTCGCAATACAATTACATACCGTCACACAACCTTGACCTATACTACGTCATAACTGAACCTTCCCATTTCCATACATATATGCCAGATTAGTTCCATTCACAGGCTGCAATTATCTTGAACACCCTGTATAAGAATGACTGTTTAAAATTGTATGGCCCTTTTCATCTTTACAGACGGTCAATAGGCAAGTGTTTTGTGTGACAACTTCTGAGTTTTCGCTTTTCTCTCTTGTTGTTCAGCTCGTACATAAGTCTCTTCTCAAAAGACTCTGCGCCCTTCCGTAATTTGGCTTTCCACACAACTCTGTCATCAGCTAGTCCCTCCCATGTGCTGGGATCTATAGAAAAGTTTTTCATTGAGGTTTTGCAGACATCTTTATATCTGAGCAGTGGTCTACCCTGGTGCCTCTTCCCCTCCGAAAGTTCACAGAACAACATTTGTTTTGGTATGCGATAAGTTTCCATTCTTCTCACATGTCCCAACCATCTTAGTCGTCTACTGCTGAGCATGCCCATGATGGAAGGCAGATTTGCACGTTGTAGTACTTCAGTATTGGTTATCTTGTCGTACCACCTGATGTTCATAATCTTGCGGAGACATCGAAGGTGAAAGATGTTAAGTCTCCTCTCGTGTCTTGAGTAGGCTGTCCATGTTTCTGAGCCATATAGTAAAGAACTAATTACACAGGCTCGATATATTTGAGTCTTCGTCTGCAATGTCAATTTTTGTTGTCCCACGCTCGCTTTGATAGTTTGCCGAATGTAGTCGCCGCACTCCCTATACGAGCGTTGATTTCCTCGTCAAGAGAAAGGCTGGCAGTGACCGTGGACCCAAGATAGCAGAATTTTTGCACTGGTGTTAGATGGTCGCCATTTAAAGTGATGTTTGATGTCTTACCTCCCTGACATAATACAACTGTTTTGGAGACACTTATTGTCAGAGAAAAGAGGTCGCATGCCTTTGACAAATTATTAATTAGACTTTGCAGTGTGGTCTCACTGTGGGCGACTAAGGCAGCATCGTCAGCGAAAAGGAGGTCCTTGAAGTATTTCCGTCGTTTTTGTCTTGGCTCTTAAGCGAGCAAAGTTAAACAGTGAACCATCAGATCTAGTGCGGATGAAAACATCACCATCAGCGTCCCCTAAGGCGTGGTTCAAAGGACTGCGAAGAAGATACCAAAGAGAGTGAGGGCAAGGACACAGCCCTGCTTGACTCCACTCTTAACCTCAAAACTATCAGATGTGCTGCCATCCAGACTGTATGCTGGCTTTCATGCCCTCATGGAAGGAAACAATCAATTGGAGCAACTTTGGGGACAACCAATATACTTCAATATTTTATAAAGACTTGGCCTGCTGACTGTGTCGAATGCCTTAGTCAAATCCACAAAAGCAATACATAGAGGCTTGCTCTGCTCTCTGCACTTCTCTTGTAGCTGTCGAAGGGTAAATATCATGTCAGTTGTTGATCGTCTAGCTCTGAATCCACATTGTGACTCTGGAAGAACACGCTCCGCCAGTTTCTGTAGTCGTTTTGAAAGGACTAGTGCAAAAGCTTTGCCTGTTACGCTTAGAAGGGAAATGCCTCTGTAGTTGTTACAATCCCCCTTATCCCCTTTGTTTTTATAAGTGTCACTATCTTTACATCCCTCATGTCCTGAGAAGTTTCCCTCTCTCCAGCACTGAATAAGGAGATTGTAGAGGTGGGGCAGCAGGACATCCTTATTGTATTTGAGGATTTCTGCAGGAATGTTGTCTAGTCTTGATGCCTTGCCATTTGAAAGTTTGTTGATTGCTTCGGAAAGTTCCTGCTCCGTGGTTTCGGTATCCAGCTCGGTTTGGTCATGATGTTTCGGTATGATCTGATCGAGGACTGGGTGTGCTGGTTTCTCCACAGAGTAAAGATTGGAATAGTGTTCAACCCATCTTTCGAGCTGTTTGGTCATATCTGTTATTGGCTCACCTGTTTCTGATCTTAGTGGTGCAATTTTTGTTATGTTTGGTCCCAGAGCTACTCTGATATTTTCGTACATTGCCTTGGTGTTGCCCATATCTGCAGCATTTTGTATCGCAGAACATAGATTTGACCAGTATTCATTTGCACACCTCCTTGACTCTGGTTGCAATACTGATTTTGTGTGTCGAAGATGGTCCTTTGAACTTTGCGAGGGTTTATTTTTGTCATTTATTAGAGCTCTTTTCTTTTCCTCAAGTAGAGGGCTTAGGGTTGTTTCATTTTGTTCTACCCAGTCTTTGTTGGAGAATTTCTTGGTGCCAAATGAGTCAATGGCACAGTCATATATGTTAGATTTTAGAATGTTCCACTTTTCGTCTACTCTACATTCTCCCATTTCATTCTCACACAGAGCAGTAAACGCCTTTCTGAAAGTCTCCTTATTCTCTGTCATCCCCATTTTGGTGACGCTGATTTTGGGTTTGGGTGGTCTTCTTGTTGAATAGGTTTTCCTTGGAAGTATTTTGACTTTGCTGATAACTAGTGCATGATCTGTATCACAGTCCGCGCTGTGGAAAGTACGTGTGATTTTCACTGTGTTGATGTGTTGTCTGCGTGTGAGTACAAAATCAAGCTGATGCCAGTGACCTGATCTTGGGTGGCACCATGACACCCTGTGTCTGTGTTTGACAGAAAAAACGTATTTGTCACACATGTTGTTTTGGGAGCAGAATTCAAGCAGTCTTTGACCATTATCGTTGATATTTCCAATGCCATGATGACCCAGGCATACTGGCCATGACTGGTGATCAGATCCTATGCGTGCATTTAAGTCGCCCAATATAAACAGTTGCTCATCTACTGGAAATGAATTAACGACATTCTGTAATGAGTCATAAAACTTGTCTTTATCTTCTGCAGACGCTGCTAGGGTTGGTGCGTAGACACATACGATGTTTAGGAGTCCACTTTTACATTGAGTCGTAGTGATATTACTCGTTCTGATGCAGCTACTGGTGTATGAATAGCTTTCACAAGTCTATTGTGCACGACAAAGCCGACTCCATACAGTCTAGGTTGATTGGTGCTTAGGCCCTGCCAGAAGAATGTGTAATTCTTTTCTTTTACTGAACCACAGTCTGGAAGCCTGGTTTCCTGTAGCGCGACTATGTCTACCTGCAGTCTCTCAAGTTCTCTGTCTATAACAGCTGTTTTCCTGATGTCTTTTGTTTTCGTCGGGTCTAGGTTGACAAGTCCAGGACACATGGTCCTTACGTTCCATGTGCCAAATCTAAGAGGTTTATTTGTCTTGTGTTTCTGTAACTGTTGCTTACCGTGTTGTGCTCGAGCCGAAAGAAAAGATGAAGTGTCTTCTCTCTTTGTGCCTAGCCTGGGCAGCTGATATGGAGAATGTGCCTTGCCCATTTTGCACAAACCCCTCTCTACCCTACTGTTTTTCCAAAGGAAAGACAAAGTCTATACGTTTGGAATCCAGCAGGGTTGCAGGAGATGCCAGAAGATAGCAAGGAATACACACTTAACCATCAACTGCCTTGGTCCCTCCCTCCGGATTTTTGGTCAAGGTTTACTCCTCTAGCCCTCTGCATTACCGTGCTGACCCACAAGGCAGTGGGGATTTTTTATCAGGGTTTACTCCCCTAGCCTTTGACTCTCCCGAGCCCCTCTCCACAAGGCAGTGTGTGTAGCAATTACAAATAGTACATACTGGGTAAATAACACAGTATGACCATAGGCCTTAATGACGTTTTCACATCTCTATTGATAGGATCTTGCAGCCGTTTAACTAGTTCAAAGCAGATAATAGTTGCTTATATACTTCAGTAGTGTGTATTCAGAAACTACTGAGTAAATTTCAGTTAAACTTCGCTTTCGTTGATGTGTGTTGTAGTCACGCTACAACTATTTTCCGGTCGGACTAGAGGCTAGAAAACATAACCGCCATCTTCGGCCTGCCGCTGGTGTAACTTTTACACAGGTAGTGCACTGTAGCAACCTACGTTGCCACTGAAAAGCTCCACTAGAAAACACAACACTGTACAGAAAATAATGTCCAACTGAACAAGAACTTCGGTCCAGCGAATAGTAATCACAGTGAAAAAACAGTTCAAACACTATCCGTGAAGAGATACACATCCGCCATGTTGTTGAACGGAACCGGAAACTCTTTAAAACTGTTTTAAATTTTTTTAAACTGTTTAAAATTATATACATTAATTGTGTGGCGTTGCTAAATAGAGCGAATACCTCAGTGTTTTGCTGGGCTCGCAAGGAGCAAGAATAGTAACACTGCGACCTACAAGACATGTCATAGAGGCGATTGAGGTAGGGGCCTAGGAAGCTACTCTAGTAAATAACAAGTGTCGCAGAAATCGGATGTTGTGAAATACTTGTAGGCTCATATTTTCAAATCGCTCTTGGTTAGATCACGTACAAATCACAAAGAGTGGTTTAACAAGTGTCAAATGAAGCATTAAAAAAGTAGAAGATATACTGCATAATTCTGTGACATTTCTAAATAAGAGTGAATAATGACTACTTTATTATAACTATATAGACTGAAGCACCAGACATTAAGAGGCATATGCCAAGGAAATTAGTTCTTGACCTTTTAGAACTGCCTGTTAGAATCTTTGTGCTAGTTTTTTTGTTTGATTTTCCAGTTCTTGGATAATTGTTTTGACATATTTGTTGATATACAGAAGATGTATGATTCTAGCACTTGTTGATGTATCAAGACATCCAATCTCCACCTTCTAATGTAGTCGCAATCTCATTTATTTTTCCTACCTATTGTGTGATATGTAGTTTTTCTGTACTATTTCTTGTATCATAGAACAAATATAGAGTTGTATCATAGAACAAATATTGAGTTAAATCATAGAACAAATATTGAGTTATATCATAGAACAAATATAGAGTTGTATCATAGAACAAATATTGAGTTGTATCATAGAATAAATATTGAGTTGTATCATAGAACAAATATAGAGTTATATCATAGAAAAAATTTGAGTTGTACATAGAACAAATATTGAGTTGTATCATAGAATAAATTTGGGGTTGTATCATAAAGGGGTAAATATAGATTTAAATCATAGAACAATATAGGTTGTATCATAGAACAAATATAAGTTAAACCCATAGAACAAATATTGAGTTGTATCATAAAACAAATATAGAGTTATTGGTCATCTCCATCATTCAGTAATAAGGTGGTCCTTGGTGTAGAGGTTAGATGTCCCTCTTTCCCAAAAGATACCCATCATTCAGTAATAAGGTGGTCGCTGTGGTGTAGAGGTTATACCCTGGTCGCTGTGGTGTGGGGTTGACCCGGTCGCTGTGGTGTAGGGGTTAGACCCTTCGCTGTGGTGTAAAAAGGTTAGACCCTGGTGCTGTGGTGTAGAGGTTGACCTGGTCGCTGTGGGTAGGGTTGATGATCGCATCTCTTCCCAAAGATACCCCATCATTCAGTAATAAGGTGGTCGTGGGGGAGAGGTTGCCCCTGGTCGCTGTGGTGTGAGGTTGACCCTGGCCCTGTGGTGTAGGGGTTAGACCTGGTCGCTGTGGTGTAGGGGTTAGATGATCGCATCTCTTTCCCAAAAGATCCCATCATTCAGAAAAGGTGGTCGCTGGGTGTAGAGGTTAGACCCTGGTCGCTGGGGTTTAGAGGTTAACCCTGGTCGCTGTGGTGTAGAGGTTAGACCCTGGTCGCTGTGGTGTAGAGGTTAGATGATCGCATCTCGTTCCAAGCTCCATCATTCGAATAAGGTGGTCGCTGTGGTGAGAGGTTAGCCCCGGGCCCTGTGGTGTAGGGGTTGACCTGGTCGCTTTTTAGAGGAATGATCGCATCTCGTTCCAAAGGATGGGTTTTTTCCCTCGTGGAACCATCAGGAATTTTCCAGAGATTCTGACTTGGTGTAGGAGACGCTTTCCCTGTCCTATCGAGACGGAGAAAAATGTGGCCCCGTGTTAAATGGCACGTAAACGTACTCTTGGCAGTTCCAAAAACGAGAAGAGCAGGCTGGAAGCCGCTGCCCGGGCAAAAATTTATTGAAAGATTAAAACAAAATTTATACAGTATATCTTCACCATCTTCACAATTCATGAGGACCCCCCGCTGGTGCTGAGGTTCGTGCACTTCCTGACTGAACTCTTCCTATGTAAGAAAAAGATTGAAGCATACATTGATACTCACCAACGCGAATGGTGAATTAATCATTCAATCAAGCAAACCCAAGATAAACCTAGATTTAATATATCTCTGTCTAGCCTTTGACCCCATGACGCTTATGACAGCAAGAAATGCTTACAATTTTTCTCTATTTTTGACCGTCCTCTGTAATATGTTCCATCTGTGATTCATTTCTTTCTGTTCTTGTTCTATTGTTCTCCTCCAGGGGGCCT
>JADZMA010001188.1:0-23974 GCA_020796225.1 Arion vulgaris
TCTTTAAAAAAGAATACAAAAAAAAAATTCCCCACAAAATAATTACCATTTTTCTAAATCATCGAGGCCCCTCGCCGGCGTTATGGAGTTCGTGCACGCCGCTGAGATCTCCTGTAGAAGAGATCGGAGAACACATGGTTACCCCCGAAGTGCAATGATGATGGTCCTTCAATCAATCAATAAAAAAATCAATCAAATATTTTAACTGATTTCCAGTTTGACATACACTATTTCCCCCCGTGTGGATTATGAGAAAAATGAAGAATGGGAACACTGCTTCCGCTCGTATGTCAAGAGAGATTCGATATAGGCCGGCTACTCCACATTGTAAAAATCAAAAGCTAGGGGAAAAGGAACTTTAAAAACCCAAACTGCCTATGACTTAAAGTAAATTGTTTTCAGTTTTAGGTTCAGATGTATTCTTTTAAATCGGACATGTCCGTAGGTGCTCTGATCCCCTTCGCAACATCTCCAACAGCGTCCAGCTACTAATCATACCAGTTCGACGTTGATTGATGAGCCTACCATACTACAGTTGCCTTTCTTTCTTCCCTTCAATCTTCAATCTCAACTCTTGCAATCTAGATTTGATGTGGATTGGTAGACTAAAAATTTCTTTGTGGCCACACTCTATGAGGGAGTTCAGAATGTCAGCTCTTTATTAACGAGCCCAGAATTGGTCAGGACTGTCTGCTCCCCATTGTCATCGACAGCCAGGTGTCCCGGAACGAAGATGAGAGTAATTATGCAAATTATTGACGCTTGAGTGATTCAACCCATTGTCTGCACACCGAACCGTCTTTCCTTTCGGTGGAAATTATTTTGTTTTTATCAATGTACCCAGGGGAGCGACAAGGACTAAGAGATGATTTCATTAAATTATTCACGAAACACCCGTTACTAGCATGGATGTTCTCGACACACACCACTAACTACCCGTTACTAGAATGGATGTTCTGAAACACACCACAACTATCCGTTAAGCATGGATGTTCTCGAAACACATACAACTACCTGTTCCCAGCATGGATGTTCTCGAAACACACCACTAACTACCGTTATGCATGGATGTTCTCGAAACACACCACTAACTACCTGTTACTAGCATGGATGTTCTCGAAACACACCACTAACTACCCGTTACTAGCATGGATGTTCTCGAAACACACCCCCTAACGCATGTTTCTAGCATGGATGTTCTCGAAACCACCATAACTGCATGCTACTAGCATGGATGTTCTCGAAACACACCACTAACACATGTTATAGCATGGATGTTTCAAAAAACCATTAACTACATGATATCTTCTACGCATCTACAATTCACTATAATATTATTCTGAACTGTGGGACGAAACAGAGAAAATAATAAACTAGATTTTAAAAAAGTGCATCTTTCTGTCGTAGAATATGCATATGAACCTGGACATTTAACAAATCAGATAAGAAGCACATCAATGTGGTTAGACAGGTTCTGAGTGGAACCCGAAGGAAAACCGAAAAGAGGACGCCTTAAACAGACCACAGACGGAGTCTTTGATGAAATGAGGGGTGCTGAATTATCCTGAAAAGGGCACAAAGAAAACAGCTAAGGAAGGGAAAAGTAGAACAACTATTAAGCCTATGCCCACAGGAGAGAAGAGGAATGTCAATGTCCAAAGAAATAATATAAAAGAGAGAGAGTCTCTGTGGCTAGTGGTTACAACTGGGATCTCTGTGGCTAATGTTACAACTGGGAGTCTCTTGGGGTAAGTGGTTACAACTGGGACCCTGTGGCTAAGGGTTACAACTGGGAGCTCTGCTAAGTGGCAACTGAGCCCTGTGGCTAAGGGTTACAACTGGGAGTCTCTGTGGCTAAGTGGTTCAACTGGGATCTCTGGGCTAAGTGGTTACAAATGGGACTCTGTGGCTAAGGGTTACAACTGGATCTCTTGGCTAAGTGGTTACAACTGGATCTCTGTGGCTAAGTGGTTACAACTGGGATCTCTGTGGCTAAGTGGTTACAACTGGGATCTCTGTGGCTAAGTGGTTACAACTGGGAGTCTCTGTGGCTAAGTGGTTACAACTGGGATCTCTGTGGCTAAGTGGTTACAACTGGGATCTCTGTGGCTAAGTGGTTACAACTGGGATCTCTGTGGCTAAGTGGTTACAACTGGGATCTCTGTGGCTAAGTGGTTACAACTGGGATCTCTGTGGCTAAGTGGTTACAACTGGGATCTCTGTGGCTAAGTGGTTACAACTGGGATCTCTGTGGCTAAGTGGTTACAACTGGGATCTCTGTGGCTAAGTGGTTACAACTGGGATCTCTGTGGCTAAGTGGTTACGCCTTTGTGCCTTGTGTGTCGAAGGTCGTGGGTTCGAATCTGGACCGCGCCGTTCTGTTCACGAGTGCAGTTTTTTCCAGAGACCCCTAGGATTGTTGCTGGAGCTACGGAGTTCGTGCTTTGTGCAATACTCTCGGCAGGTGGCGTGCTATTTCTGAGGGGAGGGACGAGCTATATGGGTAAAACCCGGTGCAATGAAGTCAATCCTTCGGCTTTAAAACCTTTTGATATAAAAGAATGCTTATATCATTTATACAAAAATAATAACGAATAAATTCATAATACAAATATTAAACACTGAAGATAGTTGTCTATTTTATAAAGTTGGGATAATAACCGTTGAAGTACTTTGATAACATAAATCGCCATGAAATCTTGGACAAGATAAACAGTGCAGAGTTTATACCAGAAAATAGAAAGAGGTGAAGACAGACAAGCATACGATGGATGCAGGATGCAGGATGTGATATATTAATTGCAAACAGATGCAGCGCACCTTGCACATGATAAAGACGTATATAATTAAGAAATGTTACTTTCCATCATGAAGCCGAGAGGCAAAACAGGATTAGAGAATACGAAATGTAATGAGAAGGGAAGACGTTACTGATTAGATGACTCTCCAGATGCACAGAATTTTGTATAACTACTCGGTTACTCATTCTCATGAATATTCTCTTGACATGCATTCTATTATCAGTTATCAGTTATATGAGGACTATCATCATAGCACTCCGGACATGTCCATATGGGCTCCGATCTCCGCCTCAGCAAATCCAGCAGCGTCCAGCGACCCAACACGCCAGTTCGATGTTGATTAATCAATCTCTTTGGATATTTAGTATTTCGTTCTTTTCGGGCTGCACCCAACTCTTTCAATCTGGTCAGCGAGTGGGATTCACAGCCCTGAAACTCCTCTGTTCGGAAAGACTCTTCAATGGGTGAAGAATGTCATTTCGATCCATGGCAGCTCCTCTGATATTGTAGCCAAGCCAGCCAATCTATCAGCTCGTTCATTACCCCTAACTCCTGCGTGCCCAGGACAAAAATGAAGGTGATTTCTTTGATCATTGTCTGTACCAGTACCTCCACCCAGTTGCGTCTCAACATTCCTGATTCGACTTTACGAATCATGCTCATGGAGTCACTGAGTATGAAAACGAGAGTAGTTGTGAGATGCCAACCAGTTCACCGCCTCCGTAACCGCCCGAACCTCCATTGTCAAACTACTTGTGGTTGTTGCGTAGGCCCCACTGGCCTCTCTTATTATTTTCCTCCTGAACGTGCTGAAAAGCCTACGCACAGCGTTGTTGGCGAATGACTGAACCATCGGTGTTAATAACCACATCTGTATCATTGATGATGTCATTCAAGAGGGCCTCCACCTCCAAGTTAATCAGTGATACAATATTTTGTTCGCAGTTTTTCTTAATAGATGTAATAACGGTGAAAGCAGTCTGAAATTGGGGTGGCACAGCAATCCATTCCTCTCCTGTTTCAATTCCAGAAGGATCAAATATTTTCCCAAGCGTATCTTCCGCCTGACTCAGCCATGATCTGCCTCTCTTGAGTCTACACCCTTTCTCCTTAATGAGTTCTTCATGGAGATGATGTTCCTTGTTTGCATTGATTCTTAGATATGATCGAACCTCCAAGTTTCAATTCTGTTAGCAATAGTTGGGCGGTAAAGAAGGAATCCATTGGCCCCCAGATGTATCTTTGGTGCACGCCAGAATGATGCGCATAGCCTTCTATTTTTATATTCTTCTCGTACCGTTATACGTTACATAGGGTCTGCAAGTAATTTCTCCCCACCGCTCTATCCTGGTAACTCGTTCAATCTTCTATATGAAATAGAGTCCCATATTTCTCTTCTCTCTCTCAATAAAGTCCATGGTTTCCCTAGATAGACATTACTTCATCCGAATATACATATACAATATAACAAGGCTCTGTATAAATATGACATTTAATCTTTTATCTTGCCTTGCATGAATATTTCTACACAGTAAAATGTTCTCTGAATATCTCTATACAACAAGTCACAGGGGCCACACATAAAAGTATAACGAGTTCAGAGCAAGAAGAAGACCATGCAAAAGATGGAGTGGCGTCATCAAGAACAGCCTTAAGAAAATGCATAACAGCTTACACAGTGCATTAAAGCACACACAAGACCACTACACCTTCCCCCACAACACTTCTATAAAGGTAAATGGTGGAAGAGAAGATGAAGGAGAGAAAAAAAAACACTGCTTCACTGAACACCTGTATATTGACACTACCTCACCTGAATATCCTTATACACCTTACATGACATCACATGAATACCTTTGTACAGCAAACACTGCCTCACCTGAATATCTTTATACAACACACAAAACTAACACCTGACTTTTCTCTAAGAAAATGATCTTGACCACGACCACTCTGATGTCCACACCCAAAGTATGATGCTGGTATACTGTGTTGGCCTAACAGACACAAAATGATTCATTATGACTTGTGTTCGAGACAAATCTGATCAGAAACCAACTGGCAAGTCAGTCGATATACAGCAGCGCTGTCCCACGTTTGTATGTTTTGGGGCGCATCTGCCAAATGGTTAGGGAGGCGTAGTCACCATATGAAGATTGTAATACTACTACCACCACTCATCATCATCAAATAGCTTGTTCGGGAGCAGAATTTTGCCACCCCAACAATCCTCGAAATTTCTCTCTCTCTCATAGGCCAGATATCCTTCCTCTGCAGCCGTCATGTTCAAACCATCAGTTACATCCTGAATCCATCTTCTATGTGGTATTCCTCTTCTTCTCTTTGCCGGTATGTCTCCTTCCATGATGGTCTTCTCCAGCCCTTCATGTCTTTTATATGTCAAAATATCTCACTTTTCTACCACCACCACTACTATACTACTAATAATAAAAGTAGTAATATTAATATAGACAGATGCCATCTCTTCCTCGGTGAAACAGCAAATAGCTGGATTAGGGGGCAGTATACTGGTTACAAAATAAAACAAGGTTGCAATAGATGGAAGATCGTGTTTATGGGAGTGCCACGACAAAAAGTTGAAAAATAGTTTGTTTTCTTGAAATCTAATTAACGTTTAAGTCGACATAATAAAAGAGGGTCCTATGAGTGTAAGACACTGGCGCCATAGTGCCCTGAGTGTCCCGTTAGACAGCACTGAATTATACAGTACATAAGAAGGTAACAAGAGATTAATATAGCAGTAACGCATGTATGTGAAGATCGTGGTTTAAATAGGAAAAACAAGGATAGATGGACAAAGTGCAAGCATCAACATGTGCCTTGTCGACTTGAAGTTTGTATTACTCATCACTTATGTCTCTTCTGAATTAAGACTCATCACTTATATGTCTGTTCGAGTGTTGACATATTTCTGTGCCAGGAGATTGGGCTGTAACAAATTTTCTCCCTCTGTCATTCTCTGTCTCGTTATCCGTTACTTTTTCCAACTGCCACCACGTATTCAAAGTTATTTTCTCATACTAATATGTTCCCTCCCTCACAACTCCCTCTAATTAAAAAAATTAGCATTAGTAGCTGTTTATTAGTAAATACTTACTAATATCTGTTTACTAATAACGGTTTGCTAGTAGTTGTTTACTATAGTTGTTTACTGCGCTGTTTATTAGCAGTTGTTTACTGCGCTGTTTATTAGCAGTTGCTTATTAGAAGTTGTTTATTAGTTGACGTGTATTATTAAATGTTTACTAACTGCAATTTCAAGGCAACATATAAACATGAGCCATGACCCATTAAAGAAACATTCAAGAAGAACGTTGAAGATTTAGAAATAAAGTGGGGAGCAAGGACTGTTATAGGCCTCATCTAAATAATGAGAAATGCCTGCAGTCAAGTCAACCGTACCTTCACGTGGTGCTCCCCGTTTAAACTAACACGGCTCTGACAAAAGCGAGTCCCCGGCGCTATAACTGGGCCCCCAATGCCGGAAGGGGTAAAATACCAGGCTATGGCTGGGGTAAGCCAGACAAAAACCCCTGGGAGGTGTGATCCCCGATAGGTGAAGCGGATGCTTGGCCCACCTGTGTGTGGACAAGTCCAGACCCCCACCAAGATCACACCCAGGGAGCTCACCTTGGTTAAAAAAAAAGCGGAGAAGGTAACTCCTAAAACCTCTGATGCCTGGCAGGCAGTGTTGGGAAGAGCCAGGACATGGATAGGAAGACTCCATAACTTCCCCACTGAAGACGGACATGTCAGCCAGAATGGCGTGGGCACCCAGAAATGGAAAAAGACATCAACGCACAATACGGTTAGTGAGTATGCTCAGATATTTACTTAGATATGGGGTTGCTCCTGTGGATGCTGCCAGGGGGGAGCAGCGCCGGATCCCAAGCCTCGAAGGATCCACCAAGCTACTGACAGTAGCTCTGCGCATCGAAGAACCAGGATTAAGCAGAGTAATGCCACTGGTCAAAACAAGAACAACACACTAAAGATCATGCAATGGAATGCAGAAGGCGTTGCCAGAAAGAAACTTGAACTGCAAAAATTCCTACATGAACAACAGATCGACATCATATGCATACAGGAAACACATCTAAATAAAAACTGCCGCTTCTACATCAGAGGCTATGAGACATACAGACTGGATAGAGACGGACACAAGGAAGGCATCATCACACTAGTCAAAAACAACATCGCAGCCTCAGAAACCTCCAGAAGTACAGGTGAAGCCAAACACCTAACAGTCAAAATACATGTCCTCCCAGAACCAATACATGTTACAAACTACTACTGCCCAAACAATAAGAAATTAGAACTAGAGAGCATACATACAGCTGAGAAGAACCAAATAATCCTAGGCGACTTTAACAGCCACTCCCCAGCTGGGGATATGCTACTATGGACTCAAAAGGAGATGAAGTAGAGGAATGGATGATGGAAAACCTACTCATACTCATAAACAAACCTGATTCAGAGCCAACTTTCTACTCAAGAGTATAGAGAACACAAAGCACACCCGATCTGGCAATAGCCACAGAAGACATCCAGAGATGTGCAGAAAGAGAGGTGATGAAACAACTAGGAGGAAGCGACCACAAACCAATCATTATTACTGTAGGAAAGCTCAAGTCACCAGAAAACAGGAAAAAAATAGCCAGCTGGAACTACAAAAAGGCAAACTGGAACCTGTACAGAAACCTAACTGAAGGTAAACTGACAGAAACCCACACAACAAACAACATCCAGAAAAACATTACAACTCTCACAAGCATCATACTAAAAGCAGCACAAAAAACAATCCCCAGAGGAAGAAGAAAACACTACGAACCCTTCTGGACCAACGAACTACAACAATCACATGAAAAAGCCACAGCAGCACGAACAAAAATGGAACAAGACCCATCTGACACAAATGTCACAGAACACAACAAACACCAAGCCATATACAGAAAAAAAAACACTCACATGCATTAGAAAAAGTTGGCAGGAAAAAACAGCAACACTAAACATGGAAAAGACAGCACAAAACTATGGCAGCTTGTAAAGAGCCTAAATGAAGAAAACACCACCAGCCATGCCTGCACAGTCATAGAAGATGGAGGGAAAACCTACACAGGCAAAATAGCTGCAAACATTCTTGCGGATGGCTTTGCAAAAGAAAGCAACATACACATGTCCAAAATCAAAGTCAGGGAAACAAAAAAAAACTAAAAAAAATAAACAAACAACTTGCAGACAAACAAGACACAATGAACAAACCTTTTTCTCTCAAAGAACTGGACAGCGCAATAAAAAACTAAAGAAAAAAAAGGCACCAGGACCAGATGGGGTGACAAACGAAATGATAATAAACCTAGGAACAGGTGGCAGACAACACTTCCTGGACCTGTTAAACCAATCTTGGATGCAAGGAGTATATCCAAAGGAATGGAAGGAGGCGGAAATAATCCTATAGCAAAAAAGGCAAGCCCAAGGAAAACAAAAAGCTACCGTCCCATAAGCCTCCTCAGCTGCCTTGGGAAAACAATGGAGCGACTCGTAAACAACAGGCTGCTTAACTTTCTAGAGGAAAAGAAAATACTAGATGACTGCCAATCAGGTTTCAGAAAACACAGAAGCACAGATGACCAAACCACCTATCTTGCCCAAGAAATTGAAGATGCCTTCCAGAACAAACACAAGCTGCTGGCCACCTTCTTCGACCTGACTAAGCCTTGACAAAGTCTGGAAAAAGGACTCCTACTAAAACTAGCACAAAGCAGGATCAAGGGTCACATGTACACATGGATCAGAGATTTCCTACACAGACGATGTGCAAGAGTCAAACTGGAAGGACACAGAAGCAAGCTGGTCAGACTAGAAGATGGGGTTCCACAGGGAAGTGCAATATCCCCTACACTCTTCATCCTCTTTATCAATGATCTCCCCAAACAATTTACATCTAACATTCACAAGGCACTCCATGCAGACGACTTGGCCATATGGACCCAAACAGAATACATAGGAACTGCCAAGATCAGAATGCAAGGAGCCATAAATGCAGTAAAGAAATGGGCAGACACTTGGGGGTCACAATAAACCAAAACAAGACAGTGTCAACACTATTCTCCCCTCTACAAAACCTGAACAAGTCGACTTATACCTGGACAACAAACCACTACCAAAGGAGGACAATCCTACCTATCTAGGAATAAAATTCGACAAAAGACTCCAAAGGGGCCCCACATAGAAAAACACAAAGGAAAGCCACAATAAGATTAAGACTCATGAAAAAAACTAGCAGGAACCCACTGGGGCGCAGATGCAAACACTACACGCCAAATATACACAGGATATGTACGTCCAAAATTGGAGTATGGCACAGGAGCCTACACAACCACAGCACAGCAAATCTACACAAGCTAGATAAAATACAGAACACAGGCCTCAGAATCATCACCGGAGGTCTAAGAAGTACACAAATCAAAGATCTGGAAGCAACTGCTGGCATTGAGAGCCTGGGACGACGCAGGGAAAAAAAATACTCACACTATCAGAAAAGTTCAAACGCACAGAAAATAACCCCATGCACCAAACAATCAACGAACCAACCCAAAACCGCATAAAAAGACACAGCTTCATCACTTGTCAAAATCACTCTCTGCAAAAACATGGACATCCTCTCAAAGACCCAGCAACCTGGGAAATGATAGTACCATTCAACAACACAGACCTACAGCCCAACTTCACAGTGATAACAACAATTCCAAATGTAGACAAAAGGGTGAAGAAACAGGTCCCATCTTGAGAGCAAAGACACTAGAACACATTGACACCTCATACCCCCATCCCGAGTGGACCCATATATACACAGACGGATCATCAGACACGACAGCGAGGAAAGGAGGGGCCGGAACCATCATCATACTCCAAGATGGCACTACACTAACAAATTCAAGTGCCACTGGAGAACTATCAACAAATTTTAGAGCCGAACAACAGGCAATTGTGGATGCCTCAAAATACTGCAGCAAAGAAACATCCAAAACAACAAACTTGTCTTCCTTTGCGACTGCTTGTCAGTCCTGCAGGCCCCACAAAGGGAACCACAAGATAACATGGAAAGAGAGCTGACACTACAGCTAAACAAGCTTTCAGAACACAACAAAATTATTCTCCAGTGGATACCAGCCCACTGTGGCGTTCCAGGAAATGAGAGAGCAGACATGCTGGCTAAGGAGAGAACAAAACTTACACAACAGAAACACCCAGTATCACTACCCGAAATCAAGACACATATCAAAAGAAAGTACAAGAGGTATGGAGGCAACAAACCCACAGCAAACACCCACAAGATCCAATCAGCAGACTAAACAGAAAACAGCACACAACAATCTTTCGCCTAAAAACAGGTCACTGCAGGCTCAACCGCCACATGCACAGAATAAAGCCTGCTCAGACTGCACAGTGTGCATGCCAGACAGAAACACAGACTCCAGAGCACATCCTGCAGTCATGTCCATCATACATACACCAACGAAATGAAACATGGCCTCATGAACAAAGCATACAGACCAAGCTATGGGAACTCTCGAAGAACTCCAACTGACATGCAGCTTCATAGAAACAACCCATCTCATGGTTTAGACGAGCATACGAAACCGAACGCAAAGAAGAAGAAGAAGAAGAAATAAAGTGCTACAGCTACAGAAACAGAAAAGTTTTTCCATTGTATAAATCACAAAACCTGGAGAAACATAGACTCATTCATAAACAGTATCATATCTCGTAAACTGACATTTTTTTTATCACATTAAATGTCACATTTGTTTCAATAATGGAGAGCATGGTTTCTGGAAAATGTTATGTTATGTTATGTTATATTATGCGATCGACGTCACGGCACATTGGGCATTCCCATGCATGCTCTGTCCTCGCTGCAGCAGCCATCCCAAAGTCCACTTGCTCACCGTACCCATGAGAAAATGTGCAGGGGACGATCAAGTCGACGGTAGCAACATGATAAGAAAATCTTAAACTTGGCGTAGGAGAAGACGGAGAACTGCTAATGATTGAGACTATGTCGTGAGGACTTGAATCAACGAGAGATATTGGATGAAGGAAACAAAAGACAAATAAACATAATAATACAAATACTGAAACCACTAAAAACAGTATGGAATGGAACTGATAGAAAAACAAAGATCAGAATAATAAGAACATGCATTTTACAAGTGGCAACCGCCCGAGTGGTTACCAGGGCCCAAATTTGGGGTGTAAAGAATAGAACCACTGTTACATGCCACGCATGTCGTAAGAGGCGGCTAATGAGGTTTGGCTGAAATCGGATGCACATGTCCTAAATGTAGAAGTCTATGCGTTTAGGGGCCTACCAACCCAATGTGCACACGTCCTTGGCAAAGATCAAACAAATCACAAAGAGTGATTAAAAATCTGTCGTAAAGAACGAAGGCAAAGAAGAAGAAGACAAGTGGCAACGTTTGCGTATGAAACATGGACATTGAACAAGGCATTGTTAAAGCATAAACACTTTTGAATAAAAGTGTTACAAAAGAGTCATCCATCTACCATGGACAGAGAAAAGAGCTAATAGATATATGCAGAAGAAATTCAAAATCAAAGAAAACTTGCCGATGCTACAAATAAGAAAATTGAAGTATTTTGAACATATAAAAAGACATCAAGGGTTGAGTAGTTCAGACATATAAAAAGACATCAAGTGTTGAGTAGTTTAGACATATAAAAAGACATCAAATGTTGAGTAGTTTAGACATATAAAAAGACATAGATTGTTGAGTAGTTCAGACATATAAAAATACATCAAGTGTTGAGTAGTTTAGACATATAAAAAGATATAAAGTGTTGAGTAGTTTGGACATATAAAAAGACATCAAGTGTTGAGTAGTTTAGACATATAAAAAGACATCAAGTGTTGAGTAGTTTAGACATATAAAAAGACATCAAGTGTTGAGTAGTTCAGACATATAAAAATACATCAAGTGTTGAGTAGTTTAGACATATAAAAAGATATAAAGTGTTGAGTAGTTTGGACATATAAAAAGACATCAAGTGTTGAGTAGTTTAGACATATAAAAAGACATCAAGTGTTGAGTAGTTTAGACATATAAAAAGACATCAAGTGTTGAGTAGTTTAGACATATAAAAAGACATCAAGTGTTGAGTAGTTTGGACATATTTTAAAAAAGTAAAGAGTTGGAAAGTCCATTATGAAAAAGATATCCCGGCAAAGAAAAAAGAGAAAGATCTCGGATTAGATGGGTTCAGGGTGAAAGTGATGTTAAGCTAAAACGTGCTACATGAAGTATACATCTTGAGTAGTTCTATTATTAAATATATTTACAATGTTCATGAGGGTCATGACGTAGTCTTCTGTCTTGTCTTTGCCTCCAACTTCATCCACAACATTAGAATCAACAACCACCATCACCTCCAGGTACTTGGGTTTTTCCGCGGATCGACGATGTCTTCCCAAACGGTCAGTTGGCCATTCTGTAACAGAAACAAGTCTATTAACCCCTTCCATCTTTTGAGCCGATCTACTGGCTAGGGGATTTTTTAGATTACACAAAGCCAATATATCGGCTGATTTTGCATACATTGCAATGTAAATGCGTTCTAAGGCACAACAAATTACGGAGTGAAAGGGTTAACATAGAGTTAATGGTTATTATTTGTTTACTACTGCCGATGATGATGATATTGTGCAGATGATTCAATTTATGTTTATATATATATACAGTGGCGGATCGTCATTAAGGGCCAGTGGGCCGGCCCAACCAAAATAATGTGTAACGTGTATTTATTTTTTAATAAATTAAAATATACCCTAACCCAAAATCATGATTTTTCTGAAAATGTGTGTCTGGCCACAGCCAGGCTCTAGCCACAGCCAGGCTCCAGGCTAGAGCCCAACTGTGGTCTGGCCCCACCAACAAAAAGGATCACGCGCCGCCACTGTTTCAGAATGAAGATCTGTTTGTACTGATGGTGATGATGTGGTAATAATATTATTATCTGATAAAGTGGCAGTTGATGTAGTAACAGTTTGAGAAGGAGATGTAGAAATAGTAGTAATGGAAGTGGGTATAAAGTAGTAGTGATAGTAGTAGTATTTGTAGTAGTGGTAGTAGTATGGTAGTAGTAGTAGTAGTAGTAGTAGTAGTATGGTAGTAGTAGTAGTAGTAGTAGTAGTAGTATGTGTAGTAGTATGGTAGTAGTAGTAATAGTAGATCAGTAGTAGTAGTAGTAGTAGCAGCAGTAGTAGCAGTAGCAGTAGTATCAACAGTAGTAGTAGCAGTAATAGTAGCAGCAGTAGCAGTCGTAGTTATCAGATTGTATCATCACTACTGACCAGTAGGTGGGTCCCATTCTGGTTCTGCTACTGGTGTATTAGCTCACATGTGTACACAATATGAGCACGGCTGGTGTTGGCAACATCTCGGGTAGCTGGTTGGATGAACAGCATCTCCTCGTCTGTTTGGATATATCCGGCCTGTCGTTGACAAAAAAACAGACTGCTCTACAACTTGACATACAGTGAATCATGGTTGCCAAGTTGACTTTTTAAAAGCCACATTAGAGAAATTTGGCCTTTTTGAAAGTAATTGGTTTTAAAAAAATGTATGGCCTTTTTTCAACAATGTGTATAATTTTTAAAGCAAATTGGGAAAATATACTTAATATATGTTGTTTTTTTTTACCTGGTTTTGGTTGGTATTGTTAAAAAATATGTTTTAGTACTAAAGATAATGAAAGATTATGGAAAGTTCACTTCCTACTTTGATATTTTTCCCGTCTCGGATTATGCACTGCAGTCCTGCTATCTGTTTTTACGCCTGGCTTTTTTTGGCTTTTTCCGGCCAGTGTTTGGTTTATTTTCTCAATTTTTAGTTGGCAACCCTGCAGTGAATATGTATATCACACAATGCACATGTCTTTCGCGTAATAAGTATATATAGTATTACTTACTTACTTAATCCCGTTATGCCTTGTGACACATGGGGCTTCAGAAAGGACTTTCCATGCTCTCCTGTCCCGTGCAACCTTCAGCGCAGAGCCCCACGTCAGAGATGGGGTGTCCAGTTCCTCTTCCATCATGCGCCTCCATGTTGTCCGTGGTCTGCCTTTCTTTCTCTTTACTTCTGGTGTCCAAGTGAGGGCTACCCTTGCAGGCATTTCTTGTCTCATTCTCATAACATGTCCGAGCCTTTTCCCATCTTCTCTTTTGAGTATGTCATTCATTGCCTTCACCCATACTGTTCATGCTGACAGTGGTACTCTGTCTCAAGACCGCTGGACATCTAGAGCATTTTTTTCCTTTCGAAGTTTCTGTAACATTTTTCTTTTTTTTATGGGGCAGAGTTGTTAGCACTGCGCCCAACCCCAACCTGGATGACCAGGAGGCCACATTTAGTCTGACCTCTCACCTTGGACCTGTCCGGCATTGGTAACCCTTCCAGGAACAGAACGTTCCTGCCGGCATAGCTCTGGATCATTGAGGTACGCAATCCCCACCACCACTACAAGGTAATGGCCTATATATAGTATGCAATGAGAATATAAAGAGAAAACACGTGAAACAACGAAGTAAGGTAGTTTACTAAGAAAAAAAAAAGATATAAAGGCGTTTCGACCACAATGATTTTATCAAGCAAGGGATACATCATCATCAAATAGCTTATCCTGAACAGAACCTCAAAGACCTAAGCAGAACAGACCAGGTCATTATATTTCGACTCCCATCGGACACTGCAGACGCAACAAACACTTTTTAGACTAGGAATAAGTCAAACAGTTCTCTGTCAGTGTCAGCAGGCGGAACAGGCACCAGAGCATGTTCTGCAAGACTGTCCTTTTCTGGGGAAGTTGAGAAGCAACATGTGGCTACACCAAGTCGACCTGAAAACTAAGCTTTGGGGAAACATGACAGACCTGAAACTGACTGCCCAGTTTGTGGTCCACACTAAATTAAGCGCACGACCAGAGATCGCTGATGAAGAAGGAGAAGAAGAACAGAATTTTGCTACCATAACAGTCCTTCGAAATTTATCTCATATGCCAGATGACTCGCCTCTGCAGCTGTCATGCTCAAATGATCAGTTACATCCTGAAATTATCTCATATGCCAGATGACTCGCCTCTGCATCTGTCATGCTCAAATGATCAGTTACATCCTGAAATTATCTCATATGCCAGATGACTCGCCTCTGCAGCTGTCATGCTCAAATGATCAGTTACATCCTGAAATTATCTTATATGCCAGATGACTCGCCTCTGCATCTGTCATGCTCAAATGATCAGTTACATCCTGAATTTATCTCATATGCCAGATGACTCGCCTCTGCAGCTGTCATGCTCAAATGATCAGTTACATCCTGAATTTATCTCATATGCCAGATGACTGCTCTCATCGTTGCTCAAATGTCAGTTAATCTGAAATTATCTCAACGATGACTCGCCTCTGCATCTGTCATGCTCAAATGATCAGTTACATCCTGAAATTATCTCATATGCCAGATGACTCGCCTCTGCATCTGTCATGCTCAAATGATCAGTTACATCCTGAATCCATTTTCTTCATGGTCTACATTTTTTCCTCTCTACGGGATGCCTCCTTCCATGATACATTTTTTTCCCCTCTACGGGTTGCCTCCTTCCATGATAGTCTCGCCAACCCTTCGTGTGTTTTTTAATATGTCCAAAATACTTCAATTTTGGCATTCTTATTTGTAGCATCAGCCAGTTTTCTGATAGGTCTATTAGTTATCTTCTTTGTCCATGTAATATGGAGGCCTCTTCTGTAACACTTATATTCAAAAGCACTTTTTTGTTTTAACTGCCTTGTTAAATGTCCATGTTTTACACCTATACGTTGCTACTGGGAACATGCATGCTCTTAGTATTCTGATCGTTGTTTTCCTATCAGTTCCAAACCAAACAAAACAAACTAAATACAGACGATTGACATATATCATACAACAGATATTATAAATATAATGACTTTTTTTTAAAAAATCCTAACTACCCTAAAATAAAAATATGTGACTAAAAACGAAAAAGGTATGTCAAGAGTTGACTACGGTAGGAGTCCGATTGTGTGTTCCGTTCGAAGGGAGGAAATAATATAAAGAATGTGTACCTGCCAAGCCTGTCGTAAGAGACGTCTGGGGAGGGAAGCTCATGGCTGCTACCACACGAGATAGAAAATAAATGTAGGAAAAACTTACAAACATGGAAGGGAATTTGTTGAAGACCTGTGCTCCAAGTTGGGAGTTGTAAGAGAGGAAGAGCTGGAAGAAGTTTGTTGAAGACCTGTGCTCCGTTGGGAGTTAAAAGATGAAAAAGAAGAATTGTTTCGCTTTTACGTGTTTCATCTTTTGTATATTCTCTGGCGCCTGAATGTTGACGGGACCCGCAAAGGAAGCAAAGAATAGTACCACTGCCATCTACAAGGCATGTCGTAAGAGGCGATTGAAGTAGGGGACTAGGAAGCTACCTAGTAAGTAAAAGCATAGCAGAAATCGGATGTGCTGGCCTACTTGTGCGCGCATAAATGAAATATGTACAATCGCTCTTAGGCTTAGATCACATACAAATCACAAAGAGTGGTTAACAAGTGGTCGATTTGGAGTGTTCGAAGAAAGAGAAGAAGAAGAAGTATATACTTGCCTTTTCTATTGTTACTGACGTCTTCTCTTGTTATCTATATTCAAAAACATGATAATAATGATAAAGATGAAGATGACATGTCAAAGAAAGATGAGAGAATAATTGAGAAAACTCACCAGACCATTACAGGTAGACAGAGCTCCATATGATGACCTCTGACCTTTGATATAGCCGTGATAAAAGCATGACTTCTTTGTGAACTTGGCAAACGTCTCATTTCCTGAGCTCCATTCGGTGTGAGTATTTGGCACGGTCAAATCGTTCTTGTAGAGGACAACGTTGAACTTGTCTCGCTCCCTCCAAGGACACGTAGATGACATCACGTGACGGGAAGTCCAGAGTCTCATCCAGTGAAGTCACGCGGCCGGTGACGTCACTTATTACAGGGAAGACAATCTCGGTTCTTCTTGAAGTGCACGGTAGCTTAAAGGGTGCATCTGTAGATAGATTATATAGATGGATGGATGGATGCATGGATGGATAGATGGATTGATGGATGGATGGATACATGTATATCTTCTTCTTCTGCGTTCTCACTAGATTCGGATTTGGGTTCTCTAATAAAAGGCAGCCGTCTGCCTCAGATTATCAGTCACGCCAACAGTTTGTCTTGGATGCTAGTGTAAGTGGGCCATCTCTTTCTTCTCGTCTGCATACTGGGGGCAGTTCTGTAGGATATAATTCCTATGATTTCTGCTTCCCCGTTGTGCCGACCTCTTCCAGCAGTAAGTTTTGGCCACCCTCGTGATACTGCGTGGCTAAATCTCCGAGGCAGATTGGCGACCGTAGAATCCGTTATCCCATTCCTCATTGTGAGGGGCGTTGCACCATGTTATGCACCTTACGACCTGGTGCATCCGTTTTCTTGCAAGCATTTGTTTCGGTTAGCATTCCTAGGATACATGTATATGACCTCAATGACAAATTTAACACTCAATTGCTATATAGAGCATTATACTAATTGCTATATAGCACACACTATTCAATAAAAACTGGCTCTTCTCCTTCTTCTTCTTTGCGTTCGTTCTTACGACCAATTTTAATCACTCTTTGTGATATGTTTGATCTTTGCCAAGAACGTGTATACGTTGCACATTGGTTTGTAGACCCCTAAACGCATAGACTTCTACACGTTTAGGACACATGCATCCGATTTCAGTCAAACCTCATTAGTCGCCTCTTACGACATGCATGGCAGGTAACAGTGGTTCTATTCTTTACACCCCAAATTTGGGTCACGGTAACCACTAGGCGAAAAAACTGGCTCTAATTTCTAAAAATAGATGATGCTGCAGTAAAACTATTTGATTTGCAAAACATGTAATCACAAAGTACTGTAGTTTTACAAATTACAAAAACAATGACAAAATACAGCAACGTTTCGACCAACAAGGCCTTTATCAAGCAAACGAACAACAGGAGTAAATTCTAATGAGTTACTTCAGTGCACCGTCTTTTCCCGCATGGCTTGGTTATTCCTCAGCAGAAATTGCACATCACCTGCCGAAAATTCTACGAGAGGACTACGAACTCCGTAGCTCCAACAACAATCCAAAGCGATCTCCAGAGAAAAAAAAATGCACCTGTGAACCGAACGACGCGGTCCGGATTCGAACCCATTATTTCTAGAACGCAAGACAAACTACTTCATAGCTTGGTCACAAAAGTCTTTGTTTATCACAAAACTTGAATCATGTATCACGAACAAAAGTTGTAACAGTAAGCTAGTTTTTCATATTTCGTTATTTTTCAAGTAATTAGTTCAGCCAAGATGACATTTACATGTTCCTTTCTTATGTAAGGGGTCTCAATGACGAAGTAGTCAAGTTGTTTGCCTGTCGTACTGAAGGTTGTCGGTTCGAATACGGACCCAGACACATGTGAAATTTTTTCATGAAATCCTTAGGATTGTTGCCGGAGCTACGGAGGTCGTACTTTGTGCAGTGCTCTCAGCAGATGGCATGCATTCTCTGCCTTCTTCTTCTTCTACTTCAAACGCTCCATATCGATCACTTGTTAACCACTCTTTGTGATTTGTATGTGATCTGAGCCTAAGAGCGATTAGACGTTGTATCAGCTATGCGCCACAAGTAGACCAGCAGATCCTATTTGTGCGACGCTTTTTATTTACTGGGGTAGCTTTCATATGCCCCTATCTCATCTTTCCTCGCTTCTTACGACATGCTTTGTAGGTCGCAGAGTTACTATTATTTGCTTTCCTTGCAAGCCCCGACAGCATGGGCGGCCATCTCTGCCGACAGGAACGAAGCCATATGGGGAAACCCGGTGCAACAAAGTCAATCATTCGCCTTTGAACACTTCTTTTCTGATGTATTACTGTAATTTACTTGTCCACGTCGAAACCGACGGTTAAGTCAAGTTGTACGTCTGTAGACCTGGCGGTTATCATTTAACGAAAGTACAGGCAAGAAATTTTGATATAGTTCTTCTCCTTCTTCTTCTTTGCTTTCGTTTTTTACGACCAATTTTAATCACTCTTTGTGATATGTTTGATCTTTGCCAAGAACGTGTATACGTTGCACATTGGTTTAGTAGGCCCCTAAACGCATAGACTTCTACACATTTAGGACATGTGCATCCGATTTCAGCCAAACCTCCTTAGTCGCCTCTTACGACATGCATGGCAGGTAACAGTGGTTATATTCTTTACACCCCAAATTTGGGTCCCGGTAACCACTCGAGCGTTTGATATAGTTGAATTGCGTTGTCATTGGTTGACTTCGACACAGCAAGGCAGAAGTGGAAGGGGTCATTAAGTAAGAAAACAAGAAGTCCGGGTTAGCTAAGATCAGAAAGTGCATATGGGGAACAATATTACAAGTCATCCTTTTTGTTAGTAAGACGCAGTAAGGGAATACAATTGCTCAAATATGGCAATTACTATCAATCACTCAATCAGCCTGTGTGTTGTCGGAGCAAAGAATAGTGGTACTGTCACCTACAAAGCATGTCGTAAGAGGCGACTGAGGTAGGGGCCTAAGGAAGGTACCCTAAAAATAAAAGCATCGCAGACATCGGCTGTGCTGACTTACTTGTAGGCGCATAACTGGCACAACGTACAATCGCTCTTAGGCTCAGATCACATACAAATCTCAAAGAGTGGTTTAACAAGCGGTCAGTATGAAACGTTCTAAAAAGAAGATTAACAAGTGATCGATGTGGAGCGTTCGAAGTAGAAATCAATCAATCAACACATATCATCTACATCACATGACAAATATACTTGAGAACACACAACTGAAAGTCAGAACAGTAAAGTACTGCGATGGAATAGAAGAAGAGAATAAGGAGTTTAAAGAACTCAGGGAAACGCTGAGCCAATGAATATGATCAATAAAAGAAAGTGAACAAGTAATAGGCTTCCTGGAAATATATGAAAATGACCAAACACGGGATTCGAACCACAAATTCTTATTTCTATGGCACCCATTACCTAGCCTACAGATGCCCTTTTTTTTTGATCCAGAAGCATTGAGCTGAAAGCTCTTCGGCTTGTGTCATGGATATCGTAACCCTTCGGTTCGGTGCCACGAACACCGTAAATCTGGGGAACCTGTAGCTTTTTGCCAGTCCGCGGAGTTGAACCCGCACTCACAGAGGACTTGTCACCCGTAGTCCAACGCGCTACGAACACGCTGGGCACGCGGGCAGATGTCCTTTTTAAGAACACAACCAACAGAGATCAAGCTTGCTGTAGGCATTGAGTGCTGAAGAAATAAGGCTTGTGGTTCGAATTCTGTGTTTGGTATTTTGTTTTTCCAGAGGCGCTTAATATTTGTACACTGTCTATTTATTCTTCTTCTTCCAACACTCCATATCGACCACTTGTTAACCACTCTATGTGATTTGTATGTGATCTGAGCCTAAGAGTGATTGTACGTTGTGCCAGTTATGCGTCCTACATCTGTCGCCTCTTACGACATGCCTTGTAGGTCGCAGTAGTACTATTCTTGGCTTCCTTGTGGCCCCGGCACTACACGGGGCGGTCTACTTATTGATCATACGAGGGAATAATAACATTGAAAAAGTCCCTGGACTAAGATTTGGACTGAAACATGGCCAAGAGAAATGCAGCTTGCTGATAGGATCCTCCAGTTGTCTCTCTCTTTATCTGAACTACGTCTGCACCTCATGGTATTAATGGAAGCCACCAAATATGTAAAAACACATTAGATATTAAAACTACGTATATTCTGGACATTCATAATTCCAAAGCGGTTTTTTTTTGTCAGACCAGCTTGTTTAAATCTGATTGGATCAAATAACGTTTTGTTAATTTATTTCTACAAAAATTCAAATGAAAAATAAGTAAAGAACCTGTGTTCATACTATGAGGTTTACTAGAAATTGCTGCTTATGTTTGTCTTTGGTTATTGGGCATTCGTTACTGTATTGACGTCACAGCACTCTAGGCAGACCCATAGGTGCTCAATCTCCTCCAACAGATGTCGAAGAGACTGCATACTGATGATTCCGGTGGCTTGCTGGTTAAGCACACTCCGCTCTCTGCCCCTCAAGCATCCAGCTCTACTGGTAAAACGTGTAATTCTAAACTCTTTAAATTGATTCAACATCAAATTTAAGTGTCCTCATCCAGTAGTAGGTCGCCAACAGACCGATGAATATCTTCTTTATCTATCCTAAACTTCCCAACTTTCAATGCTTTCGTTGCAAGCCTGTCCGTTCTCTCGTTGCTGCGTACACATGCATGCCCAGGATAGTGGACCCACGTGAGTCTCTGGATGGTTTCGATTTCACGTTGGATGTCTTCAACTTCCCAATGTTTCTCTGGTGTTCTGTTGAGCCTGATTCGTCCTAAGAGATGTTGTTATCGGGGGACCCAGTCCCATTATGAAATTTGATCCTAGGATCACTTGCCAACGTTATAAGTGCACTAACAACTAAGCTATCCCAGCTTACACAAATATGAAATAACAATGTAAAAATATTGCAAGCAACTGCAGTTTGCTTTCAATGTAGAGTGAAAAGAAGCTTTTCTATTTGTTTTTGGTTTTGTTTTTTACAGTTAAATTAGTTTGCTAATCTTCCTTTGCTGAAAATGTTATGAAATAAAGAAGGAATTACAAATATAATATATTTGACAGGAGAGACGTATCGGTGGGCGCTACATTCTCCTTGTCTTTCCCCGTAGAGTCGGCATGTATAAAGGATGTATTCTAGAGTCGCCAGGCCCAGTCAACAAGTCTGTGTCTAAACAGCTTTAGGTTTTCTGTACGTATGATATAGATGTCTCCAAGTTCTGTAGATGGCTGGTTTTGTCTCCCGTTTCTTCCATTCTTTTGATCTTAGAGACTTGCTGATCATACAAAATATCACTGTCTTCTAAGTTTCTTTTGTCGTTTTTGTTAACCTTGATTTTAAAAACGGGAATTTTGTGTCTCTGTGTATGTGGTGGAGCGCGTGTGTGTGTGTGTGCGCGCATATATTTATGTATGTGTACGTAGGTGCTTCGACCTGCGGGCAGGTAAGACTGCACGGATAGAACGAAAACGTCAAAATAGAAAGGCAGTAAAACTCCCCACAAGAGCAAGTATTCCTTGCCCACACTGTACAAGAACATTTCAAGCCTGCATCGGGCTCACTAGTCTTCTTCTTCTTCTTTGCGTTCGTTCTTTACGACCAATTTTAATCACTCTTTGTGATATTTTTATCTTTGCCAAGAACATGTATACGTTGCACATTGGTTTGGTAGGCCCCTACACGCATAGACTTCTACACGTTTAGGACATGTGCATACGATTTCAGCCAAACCTCCTTAGTCGCCTCGTACGACATGCGTGGCAGTAACAGTGGTTCTATTCTTTACACCCCAAATTTGGGCACCGGTAACCACTCGGGCGAGAAAGGCAGTAAAACTCCCCACAAGTGCAAGTATTCCTTGCAAGTATTCACTGTATACGAACATTTCAAGCCCGTATCGGGCTCACTAGTCATCTACGCACACACAGACAAACATAACGCAACTACATTTCCTTGGATTAAAATTGTGGTCATCATCACGCATGATGTACGAGCATCACATGTGTGGGTGTGTGTGTTTCTCTGAATTTAATTTTGTTTAACTCAGAAGATTGAGTGTATAGTAACGGTTGAGCGACCTAGGGGACCGGTCAAAGACCCGTAGGCCGCCCACCACTGATCTATACTATTATCCAAATTTACTTTTCCATCATAGTTCATAGTTCATAAGTACGGTTCAAACTTCACTGCAACGGGTCACCCCATAATTGCTCCGTTCCTGTGCCAATGAAAATCACACGAAATTTTCCATCATTGATTGCTCATATACTTCTCACCACTGTGTCTACTTTTTGCCTCTGTGTTATGGTATTTCTTAAAATATGTTGTATTTTTTTTTATTTAATACTTGCAATGTTAATTTATGATGTGCACAATCTGTTTTGAAGCGATATTTTTTTTAACCGAAGACGTCTTTTGCATACTTCTGCAATATTATCCGAATGTTCATGTTCTCTGTGTGGTTTTTTTTTCTTGCTTTTTTAAAGCCAGTGTTTATTATTGTTTTATTACCTTTCCTGGCTCAGCAAGTTTAGGCAGATGTATCATCATTCACTAGGCAGGGATAGACTCATTAGATGCCTAGAACCAGACACTTCATCTTACTTCGCAGGATATCACGATGAATAAAGAACCATATTGTTTAGAAATCTTCTATCTGGCATGAACATTTAATGTGAAACACTGCGCGGCGGTTTTCAACTTCGACAACTACGCATTTCTGGACTACTTTAAAACTTTATATTACAATGTTTACATATTCCGTCTTAAGTTTGGGCCAGAATGTGTTTCTCTAGACATGACCCCATTCAAGGATTATCCACAAGACAAGTCATCGGCGATATCTTGTTCTTCCATCAGTCATCAGATCACAGAACAAATAGTCCAAGTGAGCTGTATAATTCTCTTCAGCGGGGATTTGAGTTTGAAGAGGAGCGTCGCGCCGAATGAATTAGGCGCGGACTCCCATTCGGGAGACCTGGTTCAAATCCGGTAAGGCCAACGAGTTGTTTTTTTCTGTCGGGGCATAAAGAAAAAATTATAACCTGAACAGTTTTGCGGTTACTGTAGTAGCAATGCGACCATTAAATTCTTCAAACTCATGTTCCCCTGTCCTACACCACGATCTACACTATACTCTAAATTTGTCTATGATTTTTCTAATGTTAAATATATGTTTACGTGTACCTCTGTTCCACCTGTCCCTACACACGATCTACACTATACTCTAAATTTGTCTATGATTTTTCTAATGTTAAATATATGTTTACGTGTACCTCTGTTCCACCTGTTCCCTACACCACGATCTACACTATACTCTAAATTTGTCTATGTTTTTCTAATGTTAAATATATGTTTACGTGTACCTCTGTTCCACCTGTTCCCTACACCACGATCTA
>JADZMA010001189.1:0-23950 GCA_020796225.1 Arion vulgaris
GTAAAAAAATAGTATTTGATTGTACAGGCATTGCAATCGGCTTTCCGGACAATCCGGTTTTTAAGGAACATAATGGGATGTCTGGATAAATGATTTCGGGGCAATAATTTCTTCTGGTTTTTGTCCCCGTCAAACTGTCAAATGAAAGTTGCCTATGAATCTTAATTTTTTTCTCGATTTTCAGTTGGGAGTTTTTTTATTCTGAAAACTTGAAATGTCTACATCCACACATACTATCACATTAGTTTTGTTTTCGTTATCGCTGTGATTATAGTTCGTTCCAAATATTCGTGATCATCTTTACAGACCGATATAAAATCATCCACTTGACATAAATTCTTGATTTTGCATTTTTATATAGGTAACAGTGACGACGTTCCAAAGTATTTTTGCCCACCCAAACCTTTAGTTATGTAAGAATTGTATTATATCTTATTACTAAATTTACCGCGATGTTGATCTGGTATACTTTTCGAAATTTTACATTTACGATTGTCACGGTTGTCTATAACTAAGCATTTCGTGTTCCAAATGCAATTCAGTGCACGTCAAAATCGGGAATCCGTGGAATTAATCAGTTCACAATGTTTCCTACCGATTGTCATTGACGTATGTACGCAACATTTACTTTCATTTGCAGAAGTGGAAGATAGCATTTGTTCACTATGTCACCTTTCCTTTTATAATATGTAATAAGAATACGCCTTTGCAATCATTCGCCACCATTTTGTGTATTATTGTAAGTTCTAAACTTTGATTATCATTTTGTTGTGCTTATGCAAAATTATATAACAAAAACGTTTTTTTGCATCAACTAAGTTACCTACCAATTAGTTAAACATGGATTCGTAACGTCGTGAGGTATATAAGACTGCATGCAAAAATTACTTGTATCCATCAGATAGATTTCGTACAAATTAAACCTTAGTGTGATCACGAATTTTGTAACGAACTAAAGTACGGTAGGCCTACTTGACTTTAGTTTGAAAACTCTGCATAGAAGCAGCAGTTTTGGTTTCATATCCGATCTACAAGATACGATGCAAATTTAGAAATAATATGTTCTTTTATGAATGTGTTGTGGACAGGGGAAAGACATACCTTGGTGGCATCAACAGTTGAAGCAGTAATTAAATATGTGTTTAATTATCAAATGACCTGCGCCGAGTTGTATGATTACGTCACTCAGAGGCAAGATACTCTCTTCATCGCTTTGAAGTCCCACAAATATCAGACGTCGCAGATGCAGGAGTAAAAGTGGGACGTTAAGTTAAACATTCAACAAATATTACAAGACAACAAATAATTAAGTTTGAGTATATTGTGTCATTTATTGTATTAATTTCCTTTCCATGTAATAGCAATGTGGGTGTGTTACAACTTTAACTCTTCTTCCTCTAGTAACAACAATTACGCTTTTCAAGAATCACATATTTGGCTAGTTTTGTAGTGTGCATTATTTTCTACAAAATAATGACTGTCCCTGATAAGCAAGACGCATGGCAAGAAATATCCCGAAAGAAAGGAAATGTGGCAAAAATTATGCCGGTTTCAGTTGCAACATCTGACATCAGTAGGTCGGCGTGAAACACATGTGTACCTTTAACGAAAGACATAAATTGTGTCTTAAGAACAAATATATGTATAGAAAGGATATTTAAAATATATACATCACTCTTCATATATCAATAGAAGAGAAGAACATGTTATACTGGATAGACATAGCTATAAGCGCTTGATTTTGAAATAAGACTTCGTTATCGCAGCTACCGTAACATGTAATTGTGAGACATGAACAAAGTAGTTAAGAAGCCCATCAGTGTCTTCTAGAACAAATTGTACCAAAAAAACTATTAAAATGTCAAATACAAAGATAACAGAAAACCATAAAACAACTATCGCAATAGGGAAGATTGTGTTAGATATTGAACAAGACAAGAATACCATCAGTGAAATAATTTAGTTGAATAAATGTTCACAATCTCTAGTAGAAGAATAGTCAATGTAAATATAGATGCCCCCAATCAGAAGTTGGGTGTAGATGTTATATGAGATTACATTGAATGCATCACAGGGAGACTAGGAAACTGGCACCTTACGTATTGGTATAAGGAATCATATAATTTAATTAATAAATATGAATGTAAAGCTTTCAAAAAATGATATACTACTAATATGTAGGAACCAACTTTTAAAAATACGATTTGTCATCGTTTATAATATGGGTCGAGAACTAAGTTATGTTATGTTGAAATCTGAAGTCTGGGACACGTATAGGGTTTTTATTAAACGTTTTGATGACAACAGTATAGACATCTGATTATAACAAAGCGACATTCTTCACTTATTGTCTGCTCAAACATTGTTTGCGCTCAAAATCTACTGGTTGTGATAAGTAACATAAATTTTTGAATAAATGACAACAATCACCATATCAACAATCTCTCTCCCTCCGATCAAAAGCCAACCGATGTACCAGACCCCCCCAAATTCTATTCATGTGAAATCTGATTCATGCCTTGCATTGGTTTGTTTTACGTCACATCTTTATACTATTTGGAGCTCTGGTGCTTATCCTTCGTCGATATGTACGGTTTCAGCCAGCGTTTACTCGGATCGCTCTCCGTTCTGTAGCCATCTAGTGTTTTTTACGATGGGGATAGCTCCCTACCAACCTCCTTAGACGTCTCCCTTACGAGTGCGCGGCAGGGTGAAGTGGTTTATTCTTTAAAACCCCAATTTGGGCACCGGTAACCACTCGGGCGATATCAACATTCAATCAGTCGTGGACAGAATATTACATTTTTAAAAAAAATGTGTATCCATCATATCCTATGGAATATCCGATCCGCTAAGTGAAGAATCATCGTCATCATCATCGACACTTTCAAATTCCCGGAATGCAAACGAACAGTAGAAATAAAATGGGAAGAATTGAGAGGGGTGCAATCCAAGCTTTTGGTTTCTCTATGACTGCAGAATACAACACAAATATTTGTATTAAATCGCTGCAGAAAAAAAGAACTAATACAAGAAAGTAATGTTGACATTTTTATACGATAAGTTACATTTCCTATTTCAAATATTTTTATGTAATTGCTTGAGTAAAAGTTCCTTTTCATAGTTCATTTCATTTGGTCACTATATAAATATGTTTATATATGTATACATATATATATATGTATATATATGTATATATTATATATCTACTGCTAGTGTCACTTTTATATCTATTACATTTCTAGCTTTCAATTGCAGACAAACCATAAAGAATGTTCAAATACATTCTATCTCTAGGATTATTTCTCAACAATAAGTTTGTGATTTTGTCAATTCTCTCATCGCGCGTAGAGTGCTATCTTCGGGATAAATGACCTAGCCATATCAAGAAACTAGGTCAATTAAGTCAATCCCTTTTTCTGTATACTTTGAAATGCAACTATTAAGCGCTAAACTATACAAAAGAGCTACGGTAGCGTAGTTAGTGAACTCGCTTCTCAGGCTGCTGGTCCGGGGTTGAGGGCGTGTAATTTTTCCCAAGGCGGTCTCAGGTCGACCCAGCCTCAACTGGGTCAGCCATGCTCTGGGAAAGTAAAGGCGGCCGGTGGATGTGACTACATCACCCATCGGTGTCGACGGTCAATGAACGATATAATGAACACTGTATTCCCTTATACTAAGAGGTATGAAAGGGGTTTCCTTACTTTACTTTTACTAACGATACACCACAATACCATTACAACTATTAAGCTTGACTAAACCGCACACATAAAATCCCTTAGAACTATTCAGATTGTCTAAACCAGAGGTTCCAACGGGGCGCTATCGCCCACCGGGGAGCGCCTGAAGTTGGAAGGACGTTGGGTTGAATATACAAATTTAGGGGACGTTGAGACATCTTGCTACCCCTTAAGCTGAACATTAAATAATGCTGGTCCTTTGGACTCGTAACGATTAAGAATGCAATACACATGATCTGTGCATGTTGTTCAGGGTTTTGTTGGAATCCCAAAATAATGCAGAAAATATTATGTCGATATTTGAAATATGTTTATTTTATTCCCCCACAAACAAGACTTTCATGTTCGAATTGGAAAAAGATTGTTCACTGAACTATCCCTTTTTGCTTTTAAAAAAGCAATTAAAAAAATACATCCTGGCAGAAAAAAATGAAAAATATCTTATGTTTGATTTAAGATCAAATTCAAATTCACCATTGTGGGATTTTTTTCCAGCAAAACAAAAAATGAATATGCTTCATGCAACAATTTTTCTTATTGCTAAATCGGGAAAAACGCACACTATTTCAGAAAATTGCTATTGTCAGATGTGGATTCTCGACCCTCAATTTTCTCAATAAAACTCCCGTTTGGGTTCAAGTACATTCCTTAATATTACAATGCCTTTTTGTCCCAAAAAAGGGTTTCCGCTCTTATGTCTAGTGATGGGGGAAAAACTAAAATTCTTTTTTTTATACTGTCTGGGTTAAAATAGTCGCGTGATATTCCCTATTCTATAATAAAACAGTTCTCTTTTCTTGCATTTTTTTTTGGTGCGGATGCAGATAAAAAATCACCGCAAAAACAACCGCCGCGGTTTGAAAAAACCCCAAACTGCTCCTTTGCGTAGGTTGCTTTAAAAACAGGGCCTAGAATCGCCTAAAAAATGTTTTCAAAAATCCGTCCAAAATTGGCACATGGGGGGGTGCAACGAAATCCCAAAAGAGGAATGAATAAAGTTCTCATTTGCAGTAGATCAGGCGCGACCGCGTAATAGGACAAGTTGTAAAATACTAACAACCCGTTTTAAGAACACCCTTCCCCTTTCGAAATTTATTGACAGCCCAAACGTTGAAAAAATCGGATTATCAGAAAAGTTTCCCTGGGGCAGGGGGACAAAAGGGTTGCTATCCCCCCTTTTTTATCACGTACTGACCCATTTGTAAAATAGCTAACACCAGCGAAAGGGAAAAAACCTCGAGAACTCTTAAATGAAATTTCTTTTTGCAGACGATCGGCAATCTATCAACAACAGAAGAACAGCACAACAACATCAACAGACTCCCGTTAGCATGTAACAAACAACTGAGTCATCGACAAAAAAAGTAAAATTTGCAAAAAGGAAAAAATAAAAATCTCCATCGTTCCCTACTAAATCAAATAAAAAATTTACATACCTGGGGGGCATTTTTTCAGCAAATGGAAGAATAACTAATCAATTAACACAGATCAACAAAAAAATCAAATGATAGGGCAAATAGCCCTTTTAAGATGCAAACACGTCCCTGAACAAAAAGAGCAATGTTAATACAATTTTTTCCCACATTTTTTCCATGCCCCTGGGCCTGACAAAAACGATGAAAAACAGTCACAACAGAATGAAGTTCACCAGAATGCTGGGGTAAAAGAGACCGGGTTGAAAATAAAAAATGGGGAAAAAATGGGTCAACGTTTTTAGATTCACAAAAACAAAAATTAAATGGTTCGGTCAGGGATTAATCAGACATCACAAAAAATTTCCCCGATACAAGGGGTACAAAGAAAAAGGCCGGCCCAAAAAAGGGACCCTGAGATAACAGAGGCGACGAAGAGACTATCAGAACCCATACAGGCCTTTTTTGAAATCCTTCCTGACCTGACCTGAGGCCAGGATTCAAAGAAAGAAAAAAGACTGTCGCCTCTCCCCCTTATAATTAAAAAAAGAAAGAATTTAGATCAAACATAACGGGTCAAAAATAACTGCTGGTGACCACGCTGTCACGGTCAATGCAAATGAGTTGCAGGAAAATCTTGCAGATCAAACCCCCCGACTCTGGGATAAATAATCCTAAACACAGGAATTTACAAAAAAACCCTAGCAGTGGGGTCCCATTGAAAAAAAAATGTTTTGGGAAAATCCTCAACTAGCCGGTTCTCGCCAGAATATAATAAACAAATGCATGAAGGCCACGGAGGAGGAGGGGATCCCCCAAACTGGGAGCAAAAAAAACACCATGAAACAGATAGAAGTCTGCACAAATGGGAAACAGAAATCATAAAAATTGACATCTTTGAATCTAACATATTCGATTACAATATATTATCGCCCAAAACGAAAACAATTAGCGAAATAATAACATTGAACAAAAAAAGCATCTAGTATGGGATTTTTTTCAGTCACTCTAAAAGATGGGGTTCCCACTTCCCAATGCAAGGTGGGGGGGTGGTAGAACGGGGAAAAATGATATAATTTATACCCCCCCCCCCCAACCGCCCCCACAGATAAACAACCCACAACTTGGACCCAACATTCATGGAACGCTGGGGAACAGGGGAAAAAAACCAGCGTCTCTAAACCCGTTTTCCCCCAAGTCCAAAACCAACCCCCAAGAACTACAAAATGGCTCCTGGGACATTTTGGGGTTTGGACACTACTGTGCCCCAAAAATACACTACCAAAGATAAACGACAAACCTACTAAACATACCCCATTTTGAGGAAAAGAGAATAAATTTCTATAGGTGCAGAAGAGACTAAAAACCTTACTGGTCAGAAGAGTCCAATTTTTAAAATAGTCAGGTGGGAAAATAGTTGGAATGACAGAATAGTCAGAACATACATATGGCCCTCGGCTAAATTTGGGTGAGCAGTTGGGAAAGCCGCACAGAGCTGGAGAAAAAGACGGGGAGTCTCCATGAAACATAATCAAGTAGGTTAGAAAAACCCCTCAAGTAAAACATCAACTCCCCCAATAGCAATAAAAAAACAATAAAATTTTGGGAAAAAAAAGGCTAGTTTTCCGGAAAGCGGAAATATCGGTATCAGTTATGGGATTTTTGGGGTTTGCGGGGATAGACAAAGGAGAAATTCTTTGGGCCCCTATGAAAAGTAAAAAGGTGGGAAATTTTTTTATTTTTAAAAAAGAGCTGCCCCAAATTTTTTGCTACTTGGTAAACCAGTTCAGCACACCATAAAAAACCTGAATATGGTAATTAAGAAAACAACCCCTCAGTATCACCACACCAGAAAAAATATTTTTACCCAATTTACACAGGTTAGTTGAAAAAACCCCCATGCTCTTAATTAAAAATCATCAAAATTATGGCAAAAAAAAATGAGATGCTCATAAAATTTTGCCAAAGGGGAAAAACCTGCTGAAAATTTTAAGTAGCTGGAAAAAAGGGGGAAAATACTATGAAGGGAAAAAAGCTATCACATACCCAATCTAAAAAAAGAAAATACAATTCTATCAAAATTTTGAACCAATTAACTTTTGGTTTTGGGAAAAGCAGGAAAGGGGGTTTTTTTGGAAACTCATGTGGCACCGGGGGAAAAAAGTTGATACTCCCAAAGCAGGCGGATTTCGTCAGCATAGATCAACAGAAGCCCAAAAAATTCAACCGGGACACCGGGGGCGGTTTCAGGAAAATAACCATACCCAACAGTTTTGTTGATATGGAGAAGGTTTTTGGGGGACTGAGAGAGGACTCAAAACAAACTACTCAAACTGGAATGAAAATGCGTTGTATATTTTGATGTCACTATCTTGTAAATAGAACAAAAACTGGCCCAAAGGAAAAAAAGCGGGAAGGCAATCATCAAAAATTTTTTTCCCCAAAGGAGGGCCATGCCTCAACACTATTCGGGTGGGCAACGATTTTTGAGAAAGTTTTGGCGAGTTTCCAACAGAGTCATTGGCAATTCGCTGGTGATCTGGCCCCGTGGACACGAGATGACTGAAAGCAAAAACCTTTGGATGCAAAATTTTAAAACAAAACCTAGGTAAATGGACCAGGTTGACTCCTTTGAAAAAGAAAATAAAACAGTCAATTTAAAATTTTTCAGCCACCCAAAGAAAAAACAAACCTAAAAGTCAATTTAAAAACCCCTCCCATTGGACGAATGTCCAAATATATAGGAATCATCAGGACAGCAGACGGACATGGAAAACAAATAAAGTCGGAAAAAGCAAAGAAGAATGGGATCTTAAAAAATGCAACCACAAATTGGAGGGGGCCATTCTGGAAAGGTTTTAAGGGGATATTGACCGAATTGAGTATGGCTTATCAGACCATAATCTTAAGATCACCATAAAGGTGCTAGTGTTAAGTCTGGTCGCACGGGTCATGACTGAAACATAAGTCTACACCATAAAATACTGAAACCCCAAAGGATTTAAAAATGAAGAACATGAAGGTACTTTAACAATAAAAAAAATAAAAGACTTGACAACCAATGCCCCTAAAAAAACAGCTAGTGTTGGGGCAGAAAAAAGGGGAAAGCCATGGCAAACTCAAGAACGTCCCCAAATAGACAAAAAATAGCACTGGCTCCTAAGACACATAAAACAAAAACCTTTTCCTTTTGGTCATCAGGCCCCAGAGCTGGATTTTCCCCAAAACACAAAATGTACTAAACATATGAAAGAAAACATCGAAAATAATGTTTTTAAAGAGGATTCCTGCATTAAGCACGGCATCAAAAGGGAACAAAAACTGTCCCCGGGTCAAACAGCCAAATTGTCCCATGATTCTGAGAAGGTATTCCCAGGGGATACCCCACTGCAAGCTAAAGGGGAATGAAGATCTGAAGACGGGGAAGAGGAATCATCTTCGCCTGGGTCAAAACAAAAGGAACATAACTAGATTCAAGATAGGTACAAACGACCTTCCCTGTGGTTTTGACAAGGATTATGACGACAGAGCATTCCTACAGCAATGTGGCTACAAAGATCAGACCAGAAGAAAGAGGTGGCCCCTTCCCCCAAGCCATGAAACGGGGGGTTAAAAAGGGACCTTTTTTAGAAATGGAAACCCCAGTCTAGTGAGCACCAGGGAAGAAAAAAGAAAATGTCAATAATATTATCACTGGGGAAAAGTTGATAGAATTACAAATAAATTTTTAAAATCGGGTTGAATAATAGATATAAAAAACTGGGGCCCCGAAATTCAAATTATATCTACCCAGGGAAGATGTTGTTTTTGTATTCCATCCCCTATTTATAAAAGAATATTTAGCATTCCGGCTAACCCAAAAGAAACGAAACAGATTGACAATAGGGGAATGCGGGAGTTAAGATTATTAGCAAAATGGCATCAAACTTGAACAAATTATTTTCATAAATCAGGCTCATCTCTAATTAACATTACAACCTAAATATTCAAATTATATTTAAAACATACCCATTTAAATATCTTTATAAAAAAACCTAAAAATTAATTCTAGAATTAAAAAAGGTTACCATAATTATAAATAACCAAACCCTTACATATCCTTTTAAAACATCACCCAAAAAATTAACCAATTATAAACATACCCACAAAACCATTACAACTATTCATATTAAAACTATACCACAAAAAATTACCTATTATATTTTAAACTATACCACAAAGCCATTACAACTCTCTTTATTTAAAAAATACCCACAAAACATTAACTCTCATATTATTTTAAAATATACACCCAAAAATTTTTCCCTCAAATTTACTAAACTATACACCACAAAAAGTTTCACCCATAATTTACTAAACTTACACCCCAAAAGGAAAATTTAATTGACTAAACTTACAAAAAAGCGCAACTATTAAGACAAAATTTCACCCAAAACCTTACCCCAATATTTAACTTAAAAATAAACCTCAATTAAAACATACAACATTAAACCAGCTAAACTTCCCCAAAGCCTTACAAACTTTTCACCCCACGATTAAATTTTATTTCATTTTAACCCCCGTTTTAAAAATATAAACAAGTATTTAATACCTTGACTAAATATCCCCCCCAAATTAAACCCATTTTTCCAACCAAAAAGTTCAAACCAGAAAACTTAAACCCGCAGCAATTTATTTGCTAAAATAACCCCAAAAAACAACACCCAATTTAAAAATTCACCCCAAAATTCACCCTTTATAAAATACCAAACCCAAAATTTCCATATTACTAAAAAAACAAAAACAGCAAACCTTTCAAACTATAACCCAAAAAGTTTCAAAATTAAGATAAATATAACCCAAAACCCAATAAAATCAAATTTTACTTCCCAAATTAAATTTTGATAAATAACACCCCCATTCATTCCCAATGAAAATTAAAAAGGAAAAACCCAATTTTTAAAATACACCCCAAAAAATTTCAACCATTTACAAACTCCCAAAAATTTTTTAATAAATTACAAAAAATTTTATTTAAGCAAATTTCAGAAAAACAAAATTTCAATAAAAACACCTTTTTAAACCCTTTTTCCTTTAAAAAACCCACCTCTAAGACAAATTCAAAAAGGTTTTTCCCATTTTCATACCCAAAACAGTTAAACACTTTAAAACCTTACCAAAAGCCATTAAATTCCCCTTTATTAAAAAACCAAAATTTATAATTTATAATACAAATTAAATTTATTGATAATATCCCAAAAAAATACAATAGCTTTACCCACTTTACCCCATATTGCCTTTCCCCAAAAATTTAATATTCAGGTAAAAAATTACCACAAAAATTAAATATCTAATAAAAATAAACCCGTTCCCTTTTTGATCTTAACAAACAATACCATTAAAACTTCAACAAATTTTCCCACCTTTTTTTTAAATTAAAAAATTTTAAAAATCAATTTCAAAAATTCACCAAAACGTTCCATTAACTTTTTAGGACAAAGGGTTCCTTTAAATTGAAAATTCCTTCCTTCCCTTTGTTTACAAATGAACCCTTTTTCAATTTAAACCAAAATTACATTAAAACGTTTTTTGGGGAATGTGCCTTAAACATTTGGAAAATGACACTTAAATTAAAATATTGGAAAAAACGTCAATTTGCTTAAATAAAAATTTAATGGGGCAGATACGTTTTAAAAAACAAACAAAAAAAACCTAAACAAATATTTTTGGAAAAACCCAAAGAGAAACAAAAAAAATAAAAACCCAGGTTTAACAAAAGAAAAAAAGAGACAAAAATGTTTTACATAAAAACCACTTTTAAAAAACCTAAAAAAAATGCAAAACAAAAACGCGGTTAGATTGTCAAATTCCAAAGGGGCAACCTAAAAATTAAACCCCGAGATGGGCATTTTTAAGAATTAATGTTTTTAAACCCTTCCATGAATGGAATTTAAAACTTATTAAATCCCTCAAAAACCTTTAAAAACGTATTTGAGGGTTTATTTTGAAAAATGTTCGTTTCAGAAAAAAAGAAATTTTTCAAAAGTTTTAAACATTCCCCCCAAATACAAAACCCCTTCCAAAAAAGGTTCATTGTCCCAAAAGGGGGGACCTTTTAAAAGTCCCCTAGGTTAAATTGGGTGTGGAAAATTTTAAAAAAAATTTTAATAAAAAATCCCTATTTCCCCTACTATTCATTTATTTACCATGTATTTTTCCCCAAAAAAGGGGAAACTATTTTGGAGACCTTTTATTTGCAAGAAGAAAAATTAAAAATTTAAAAACCCCCCGGGAGAAAAGGGAGAAATTGCATTTTCAAAAAGGTTGGACCAAACATGGTCTTGTTTGGGAAATTTCCTGGCTTGCTAAACATTTTTTTATTAAAAATCACCCTTTTTGGAAGTTGCCCCAAAACATTTGTTCTTGATGAAATACTTTGGAACAACAAAAAATGAGTAGTTGGTTAAAAATTGGAAACGGCAAAAATAAAAGGTTTTGAATTCCCCGTTTCAAAAACAACGGGGGGTTTTCCCCAAACACATTTTTAACAAAAATAAAAATGCGGTTTTTTTTTGTGGGGCGAAAATGAAATAGTGAGGGCCGATGGTTGAAATGTTCTTACCCTGGGGAAAAGGTAAAAAAAACTTACACTTTTTAGGGGTTTTGGGTTTTACTTTTGGGAAAAAAGTTTTTTTAAAACCGGGGGCCCCCCCTGTTCCTCCCCCAAAAAACCGTGTTTAAAAGTGGAGCGAACCCCGTTTGAGAAAATCCCCAGGGGTTAAATTGGAAATCCAAAAAGCAAATTTTGGGTCCCCATTTCAGTTTTCATTTTTATTTTCCTTATTGGGCCCCCAAAATTCAATAAGTGCTTTTTGAAAAATTTCGCAAAATATTTCAAAAATTTCCCGGAGACCGACAGGTTTATTTTTTAAAGCCCTCTATATTTTCACCTTTTCCTTTCTGCCCCCACCCCAAACCCCAGAGGCATTCCGAACCTTATATGGGTTTTTGATGAATCTTTTTTGACCGTCCATAGGGGTTCCCCCCAATTTTTTAGGTTGGTTCTTTTTGGGGTCTGATGACGGGACCCCGGGGGAAAACCATGTAAAGGGTTTTAAAAAGAAGGGGACCGGTTTTTTCCCCTCCCGGAAAATTCGGGGGGGCCCCCATCTTTCTAGAAAATTCTTTAGGGGAACCAAATTTATGGTTCTTGAAAACAGTTCATTTAAACCATTCCCCAAACCAATGCTCCATCCCTTTGCAAACCCCAAAGGCCGGCTACCCAAAGATTTTGGACCCCGATACCGGAGCCCGCCAAAACTTCAAAAGCGCAAACTAGGGCGGGGTTTTGAAATCTTCCTGGGCCACGTAAGAGGGCCCTGGGTTTTGGAAAGAAGAAAACCACCTGTCTGCCCCTCATTGTCAACGACACCCATGTGGGAACAAAGAGGTTTAATTCTTCAAATGGGACCCTGCAGTGATTCAGTCTATTTCTGCGAACCGAAACCCGGGCCCCCACCTTTTGGATCATACTCAAAAGTCAGTCAGAATGCATAGTGTAGTATTTGGTCTGCCCGGAGGGATGGTCACCCCATACCCCTTGCGTGCTTGTTGTCATACTGTATACCTCTGGCTTCCTTTCCATTCTCCACATGAGCCCAGAGAAGGATGCAGTTTTTGTGACCTACCTTCTTGGTGATTTTTTTCCTTTTTCCCACCACCCCGAACGTTTGCTTTCACCACCCAAAAAGGGGTCTTTGGGTATTCTGCAATCTGGCATTCAGCCCATGTCCTGTCCATCGGCGGAACTGCATCAAGATTGTATAGATGTGAGGAGAACAGCTCTTTTAGGACCTCTCTATCTGGGATCATATCCTGCAATTTGAGGTTCATTATTTTTCAAGGCAGACTGGGTGAAAGTATTTTAGCTTCTAGCGTGTCTCTGATATACAGTCCAAGTTTCGCATGCGTGAAGAGGACTGGGGCACGACAGCTCGATATACCTTCAGTTTGTGGCTTGGCCAATACCACATCTGTGCCAGACATTTCTATGTAGTCTGCCAAGGTGCTGCTAGCTTTAGAGATTCTAGTATGTATATCGTAATCTATGGTGACATTTTGCTACAATGTGCTTCCAAGATAGGTAAATCTGTCCACTACTTTCAGTTTCCTGTTGCTTGTTGTAATATTTGGTTCGACATATACTTTTCCAGTAGCTGGTTGGTACATGACTTCAGATTTCTTTGCTTTCATGGTAAAACCAAAGTTGGAACAGTCTTGTGAGAATCTGTTCATGCCAGTCTGGAGATCTGCATCAGTGCTGGCAGTGAGGGCGAAGTCGTCAGCAGATAAGAGATCTCTGAAGATATCAGACTTTACTTTTGTTTTTGTATTAAGTATCTTTGGGTTGAAGAGTTTTCCATCTGTACGATACTTGATGTCGACACCTATGTCACCATCTCTGAATGCATCGGTCAGCATGGCAGAAAACAGAATGCTAAACAGGGCTGGTGCAATCACACAGCCTTGTTTGACTCCATTAAGAACGAGAAAAGGCTCTGATAGCTCGCATTGGTCCTGCACTCTGACGTGCATCCCATCATGCAGTTTTTGCTCAATCTTCATAAATTTTTTCAGTACAGCCATATTTAGCCATGATCTTCCAAAGTCCTTCTCTACTGACCGTATCAAACGCCTTGGTCGTTGATGAACGCTGTGTATAGGTCACGATATTGTTCTTTCCATTCTTTTTGCAGTTGCCTTGCCGCAAATACCATGTCTGTGGTCTCACGATCTTTACGGAATCCACACTGGCTTTCAGGCAAGAGTCCTCTGTCAAGATGAGCCGTGGGGTAGTTCAAAAGGATTCTGGCAAATATCTTTCCTGCAATAGATAGTAGGAAGATGCCTCGATGATTGTTACATTCATGTCGGTTTCCTTTTCGTTTATATAGGTGGATAATGGATGCATCTTTCATTTCTTGTGGGATGATTTCACTCTGCCATATTTGTTGGAAGATAATATGGAGCTTCTCAATGATCGTTGTATCGCCCTCTTTGTAGATCTCTGCAGGAATTGAATCAGCACCGGAGCCTTGCGCTAGAAATCTGAAAAATAGCTCTGCTTGTCTCATTTAAGATTGGAGTTTCATTTAATGCGTCATTTATATGGATTATAGATAGGCGGTTCATGGTTATGCCATTTATAGATGATGGTTGATTTAATATGCTGCTAAAATTCTCACTCCAGCGAAGAAGAATTGTTTCCCTATCTGTCAGCAGTGTGGCTCCATCTGAGCTAAGTAGAGGGAATGATAATGATGATGTTGGACCATAGACCGTTTAAGTGCACGAAAAAGTTCTTTAGGTCGTGTCTATCTTCAAAGTTCTGAATCTCTTTTGCCTTTCTACACAGACATGATTCACGCATCTGGCGTAGTTTGCACTGGATGGATCTGCGCAAGTTGTTAAATGCGGTTTTCTTTGATGACGATTTAGGATCAATATGAAGAGCATTATAAAGTTTGGATTTCTCAGCCATCATTTGTTTTATTTCCACCGAGTTTTCGTCGAACCAATCGTTATGTTTCTTGGTTACGGCGCCCAGGATCTCTGTAGCAGTGTCTTAGATTAGATCATCTTAGGGTTGTCAGTTTTATTACATTTTGAATGTCCAGCGGAATTGATTGGAGACAGTCTTCTAGTTTGTCTACCAGCTTTTGCCTGGTGTTAACATTCTTGAGTTTGATGACATCTAATCGTTTGTGAGTTGCCTTCCCCTGGGGACCTGGCGTGTTTGATATGCATATTTAGCTTAGACACAATTAGACGATGGTGGGTCCAGCATTCGGCACCACACATGGATTTTGTGACACGCACATCTTGCCTATCTCTCTTTCTAACAATTATATAAATCTGTGCTTTAGGGACCATATCGACCACGCTATTACAAGGCTCGCAACCACTATCCACACTGAGAGTCATGGCAGCTGCTAACATTGAGCAACGCCTTCTTGTGCTCCTGTACCAAGGTATTGTTCTGTCATGTATAGAATATGCATTGCTCTCCTAACAATTAGTCCTACACAAACAGTGAGACTGGGAAGAATTCAGATGAGGCTTTACGCATCATTCTGGGATGCACCAAATATACACCAGGAGTGTCAATGAGATTCCTTTTGGCCTCCCATATTGCTAAATTGAAACTTAGAGCTCGATCATATCTAAGAATCAATGCAAACAATGAACATCCTCTTCATAAAAGAACTCATTGAAGGAGAAGAGTCTAGACTCAAGAGAGGCAGATCATGACTGAGTCAGGCGGAATATACTCTTAGGAAAATATGTGATCCTTCCGGAATTGAAACAGAGGAATGGATTGCTGTGCCTCCTCAATTTCAGGCTGCTTTCGCCGTTATTACATATATTAAGAAAAACTGCGAACACAATAATCTATCACTGATTAACGTGGAGTGGAGGCCCCTTGAATGACATCATCAATAATACAGATGTGGTTATTTATACCGATGGTTCAGTCATTCCGCCAACAACGCTGAGCGTTGGCTTTTCAACACGCTCAGGAAGAACAATAAGAGGGCCAGTGGGGCCTGCGCAGCAACCACAAGTAGTTTGACAGTTCGGGTGGCTACGGAGGCGGTGAAATGGTTGGCATCTCACAACTACTCTCGTGTTTTCATACTCAGTGACTCCATGGGCATGATTCGTAAAGTCGAATCAGGAATGGTGAGACGCATTTGGGTGGAGATAATGGTACAGACAATGATCAGAGAAATCACCTTTATTTTTGTCCCTGGGCACAGTTAGGGGTAATGAACGAGCTGATAGATTGGCTGGCTTGGCTACAATATCAGAGGAGCTGCCATGGATCGAAATTACATTCTTCACGCATTAGGATAGTCTTTCCTAACATTAGGAGCTTCAGGACTGTGGATCCCACTCGCTTACCAGATTGTGATAGATGGGTGTCAATATTGGTGCAGCCCGAAAAGAAAGACAATTTAAATATGCAAGGATATTGATTAATCAACATCGAACTGGCGTGTTGGGCCGCAGGACGCTGCTGGATTTGATGAGGCGGAGATAGGAGCACCTATGGATATGTCCGTAGTTCTATGATACAAGTCCTCATATAACTGATAACTGAAATAGATCATTCACGAAATGTATCAAACACACAGATATCATGGTCTATAGACACATTTCACATTTAAGAGAGTCATGCGTGTAGAATATCTCAGCAGTCTATATTATGATCCCCGTAAATGGAAACACAAACACAAGGTTCAAACATACATTGATAATATATATATATATATATATCATCATCAAGGTGCGTATCCTTTATAGGACGTTGCTCTCTTGCAGCACATCTGAAATTCACTCTATCTCTTGCTAGTTCGCCCACTTCGTCGATGGTCATGTTCATTGTTTCTTTAATATCTTGTAGCCATCTTCTTCTTGGTCTGCCTCTGTGTCCTGGACCCTGCCTCTAGTATGTTCTTTCCAGGCCATCGTGACGCTTAATGTGACCAAAGTATGTAATTTTCCTGTATTGTATGTTGTTTATCAGCCAATTCTCTATAACATTCAGTTCTTTCAGGACATCAGTGTTCTATCTTTTTTTCTGTCCATGGTATTCGTAGGATCTTTCTGTAGCATTTAGTTTCGAAGGACTGAATTTTCGTTCTTAATTTCTGCGTAATAGTCCATGATTCACAACCATAAGTAGCCAATGGGAAAATGCATGCTCTCAATATTTTTAATTTTAGTATTTTGCAGGTTCTTTGCCACATGTTCTTCATTGCGTTTAACTTCTGATTGCTATTCCAATCTTCTTGAGATCTCTTTGGAACAGTCACCGTTAGGGTGAATAAAAGGGATATAATCCACAAAAATGCCAGATAGCTTCTACAACATAGGCATGTATTGCGTCCCTTAATTTGTTGTTTCAAACTACGCTTTAAAAATTGAGTTTTTTCGTTTGCATTGATTTGCGCAAACTGTATAATTTATAATATTTACTCGAAATCGGATCAATATTCGTTTAAAATATAAATAAAACCCAAACTGATAGTGCTTATCCGACTTGAAATTTTTACGTTCCAGTAGTGTAGTCACCACGTGACCTCTACCAAATATTTTTTCTCCAGTTGAAGAAGGGTAAATACCGTAAGATAAGTTCTGTCATTTTCTGCGTTAAACGAATTGTTCGACAGCGGAAACTTGCAATGGTCCAAGCTCAATCTAACCTCAACTTTGAAATTGCATCAATATTAGGTTCGTGTGCTAACGTTTTTGTGTGTTAACTGTTCATTAAATTGTTAAATACCTATTCTGTTTTTTCCAAATTCCGCAGGTACTTTTTGATTGTTATTGTTAAAATATTATTTACAATGCCGCCTAAGAAAAGTACGCTTTTCAGTCAGACCAGCATTGACAGTAAACAAAGAGAAGCACGTAGGTCTAAAGAAAATGTAGTTTAAGAAAACAAAGAAGCAGCGTGCAGCTAATAGTTCTGAAAACAATTTTCAGAGCGGTAGAAAACGAAGATGCCACTTTGATTACACTTGAAGCTAATAGAACACGCCGCGCTAATAATCGATCACATGAGACATTTCAACAAACAGCAGTCCGACTCGACCAAGACTCCAAATGACGAGCAATAGCACGAGTTGCCAAATGGTCTTTGTTGAAGAATGAAGCATTCATCCAGCTCATTGTGGCATTGCAGGCAATGCGAGTGCCGATGTCTTAGCTAAGGATGCAGTGCCAAAGAGCAAATTTACAAACCCCCTGTCTTTTCAAGAGGTAAAAACACTCATACAGAGAAAATTGGCAGTAGACTGGAAGACAAACATTGTATATGATTATATACAAGTCTCCCTCAAAGACCTAAGCAGAACAGATTAGGTCATTATTTTTCAACTACGCACGGGGTACTGCAAACTCAACAAATACTTATATAGACTAGGAATAAGTCAAACAGCTCTCTGCGAGTGTCAGCAGACGGTACAGAAACAAGCGCATATCCCGAAAGACTGTCCTCTCCTGGGTGAGCTGAGAAGCAACATGTGACCACGCCCAGTCAGAGCCGGATTAGCCTAGTAGCAGAAGTAGCAAATGCTACGGGCCCCGCGCTTCTAGGGGCCCCGCGCCTATGTGACAGATGAAAATGGAAAAAAATAACCAGATGTTATATCAAAAACACGCAAGCTGTCTGAATTTTTAAAATGTCTTGTGATGATGCTGAATCAACGAAATCGAAGCAGAAAATACAGAAGACGTGTCCTACTGTGTAGTAGATGAAAGCAGTGCTATAGAAGAATCATCATTACCAATATTACCATTAAGATCAGCAACTCTTCACGATTTAGCCACATTTTCAACAAGACAAACTGAAATCAGATAGTACAAAAGTCCTCCCAATTTAGCCATATCATCTTCAAGCCAAAGAGAGGCAGAAAGCACAGCACATGCTTCTAATGTAGCAACATCTTCTACAAGCCAAAAACACAACGAAAGTAAAATGTACTCCAACGATATTGGTGAATGGCCAAACAACTTCAAACAATCCACGATTTTGTCGAAAGTCGTTTTCACATACACACATACACCAACAAACAAAACTCACGTGAAAGATTGGTTGTGTTATACAGAAACTAAAGGACAGCTGTTCTGTTTTGTTTGAAAAGTTATTGATTTAGGTTGTACCATAGAGTGACTGGTGTATTTGGAATACTCCGGCAGTTAAAATCTATTACAGAGGAAGAGATCTTGAAAAGAACTCCAAATATTGTCAGCTCTTACCAAGAGGATTTGGAAGAAAGCTTAGGCGACGAACTTATGCAGTTCACTGAACTTCTTAAAACTAATGTAGCTGTTGCTATTTGCAACGAAAAGCATGAGGCTCTAGAACTGCAATTTTATAAACTTATAATGGAAAATTTATTAGAGTCGTGTTTCCCAAATGTAGAAATAGTCTTACAAATTTACTAGTTTTTAATGATTATTAACTGCAGGGAGAACGTTCTTTTCAACATTAAAGCGTATAAAAAGTGAGTTAAGGAACATGATGGGACAAGATCGTCTAAATAACCTCACCTTAATGAACATTGAAAGTAATTTACTTAGAGAAATTGATTTGTCTAGTATTATCTCTAAATTTGCTCACATTAAATCAAGAAAAATTTGTTTGTAAAAGTTGTGTTTTATTTTATTATCATACAAAACCTAGGGCCCGCGCTAAAATTTGCTACGGGCCCCGCGCTAGCCTAATCCGGCACTGCGCCCAGTAGACCTGAAAATTAGCTTTGGGAAACCTGACAGACCTAAAACTGACTGCCCATACTGTGGTCCACAGTAAATTAAGCGAATGACCAGAGGTCGCTGAAGAAGAAGATGACATCTCTTTGAACGTCTTCACCAATTCCTCATCAATGATTACTAACAACTTTCATCCGTGCGAAGCCGGGATAATCAGCTAGTGTATATATATTATCCGTAGTACCTTCTTAAAAAATGTATCTTTATTTCCTTTTGAACGCCCTTGTATCGACTGGCTAAAATACTAATAGTATCTGCATAATACATATCTTACAGTAAAGAGATAAGTGTCCATCAAATGCATCTGCTGTTATCATTTGTGGTTTCTCTCATCAGCGGGTTCATGGCAAAGTTCAATAATTATAATTTACACAACATTGGAATTGAAAATTCGTAATTTAGTTTAAAATGATATAAATTGAAGTAACATACTTTTTTAAAAGAGTTTTAAAAGTTGACGTTGCTTTTTGTAATTCGTAGCATAATTTTGCATTGCGCCCTTGTGTAGCCGGGTCTCTCTGGGTGATTAAAGAATAGTACCACTGTGACTTACAATGCATGATGTAAGAGACAACTGAATTAGTGGCCTAGAGAAACTACTCTTGTAAAAGAAAAGTGTTGCAGTAATTGAATGTGCTTAAGCTGCATAGATGATACAATGTACAATCGCTCTTAGGCTCAGATGGCATACAGACCACAAATAGTGGTCGATATAAAGTGTTTGATGAAGAAGCATACGTTATTATCTCGTGGGCAGTCAAAATTATGTCATGTAAGTGTCTACTCTCTATTTACAAATCAAATAAACATTTTTTTCCTTTTCCATCAATGTGCCCACTGCAATTATAGTTGTTATCCGTGCAACTTCTTTCTCAAACACACTATATATATATATCATATATATATATATCTCACATTATGACATTGAACATATTCACTATAACGTCATAATTTCAACACTATCAGATCTAGATCTATGTTGATGATAGTACTCAACCTTCACACTGAGATCCACTACGATTTCCCATGCAGGACAAACATTCTCCTGTAGATATATTACATGATTTTCTGTAACAAAAATCTGAGCAAGTCTTGCCACAGTTCTGTCCAAACAATCCATTAGTGCACTCTGAAAGATAACACAACTATTCAAATTGTCTTGTATAATATTACTAAAACATGATGTTGTCAATATAAACAATGACATAAGGATGTATATTGACATGCAATCGAATTGACGGCATACATAATGCTTATTATTTATTGAAAGTGTTGATCTGGCACTCATTATATGTTCCCCAGAAGCAAAACAATTTAGAAAGAAATGAAAACATACTGGTGAATCATGTCTATTTACCCCACATATATAATAACTTAGCAAATAAGCATCAAGCATGTGACATGTGTGTACATGATTAAATAAGTAAACTCACTACCCAAAGAGTCACTTAGAACAGCACAATATATTACAGATAAATCTAGAAACATGATATAGGATATTTTACTTTCTGTCTGAGCTTAACGGCCCTATCTTAGCGGTTGCCACATAAAAAAAAAAAAAATTAAATTTTGCAGGTACAAAGTTTTATCAGTACAGCTCATACCTGAATTTAATTATACTTGCACAGGCTTCCAAACCAAACACTCTTCTTCTCATCTCGGATGAATTAGCATCTGTGTATGTCTATTTTCAGTCATTCTATAATATCTATACATGAACCGATCATAAAAACAACTAACATGCCAACAATTCCAACTCATTAGTTGCTGTGAAAGCGACATTGTTTACTGTAAATAACTACTAAAGCGCACAAGTCTAAACCACAAAGCAAAAGAAATAGGAAAGTCATACTTGGAACTACTAAATCATAATTCCATACCTGAAGAATTGCTTTTTGATCACTGGGAACCAGACAGTAGCACTAAACTTTCAACCTCCATCCCTAAATTATTAAGCAAAGATGCGAGCCTAATCTAGTGAAAAATGCAATTACAATGGAACATCTCCATTACATGTTTCCAGAAGACAGCTGGATAAGAATTTACACAGATGGATCGGCAATGGAGGCAACCATGAATGGTGGAGCAGGAGTGACATTAGGCACCCAGATGCTACCACTGTGTTTCTAGCGGCTCCTACTGGAAGAATATGTTCCAACTACAAAGCAGAACTTTTAGCCCTTCTGATGGCAGCACAGCACATGAATAAGCTGAAAGCACCTGCAGGCAAGATGGTATTTCTTACAGACTCACTGTCACTTATACAAGCCCTGGAGGCTAAATCCGCTGACAGCACAGTACAACAAACTAAAGAGAACTTCTCAGCTTTCAGAAAAGGCAAAATTCACTTGCAGTGGATTCCATCCACTGTGGCATTGCAGGCAATGAGAGTGCTGATGTCTTAGCTAAGGAGGGATCCCAAAGAGAAAATTTTACCAACCCTTGTCTTTTCAAGAGGTCAAACCCTCATACAGAGAAAATCTGCAGTAGACTGGAAGACAAACACTGGATATGATTATGGAAAAGACTCCCACAAAGACCTAAGCAGAACAGACCAGGTCATTATATTTCGACTACGCCCCGGACACTGCAGACTCAACAAACACTTATACAGACTAGGAATAAGTCAAACAGCTCTCTGCCAGTGTCAGCAGGCAGAACAGACACCTGAGCATATCCTGCAAGACTGTCCTCTTCTGTGTGAGCTGAGAAGCAACATGGCCACACCCAGTTGACCTGAAAACTAAGCTTTGGGGAAACCCGACAGACCTGAAGCTGTCTGCCCAGTGTGTGGTCCACAGTAAATTAAGCGCATGACCAGAGATGGCTGAATCAGAGGAGGAGGAGGAGTTTACTGTAAATGTTAGATATACATACTGACCTTGATTGCACGAAGATCCAAGGTAGCCAGGTACACATTGTAAACACTTGCCAGATTGATAGTAACATACTCCATAGAGACAGTTCTTACTACAACGAGATGAACAGTTGATGCCATATGTGCCACTTTACATCCTGAGAACATTCACCAGTAGAGAATGACATTTTTCAGTGACGTTGCATTTACACCTTTTATTACATAAAAGACCGTACGCGTATTCCGGGCAAATCGGTCCTGTTAGAAAAACAAATCATAAATGAGCTGCAGGTGGTCATGTTCAATGTGTGTATATAAAATAATGCTTGAAAGTGTGCATTATCCTGGATTTCTAAATGTGATGGATGTGAACATTAGTTCATGCAGGAGTGCTTAGTGACAGAGTGTTACTCTGATAGTGTTGTTGAGGTATTTACGTCAACTTATGTGATTTGCCCGCATAAATTGAGGTGACCTAGTTAACTGTGTTCTCTGCTATCGCAACATGGCGTCCGGCATGTATGTCAGAATGGCACAGGTGGCATAGACAGAGTGAGAGGAATATCAATATGTAAAACACGTGACGGGTTACTCGGAGAGGAGATGGGCACCACCAACAATTTGCTCACTGAAATGTTAGTATGGGACATCGGCATAATAATTCAGCTGTGCGAACTCTGAAAATTAATAGAGAGGACTGTGTTATTAGAAAATGGAATGTCCACATACGAAATGTTAACATACGAACTTGATAGGTGCAAATGGGATATCCTGGGATTTGCAGAAACGAGATGGGTAGGAAAATGGGACACTTCAACCGATGATGGGCACAAAATCTGGTATAGTGGAGACGAAAACAAACACCAACATGGAGTGGGCTTTATTGTGAACAAAATCATAGCGAAATTCATCATTAGCTGCACACCCATACGTAGCAGGTTTATTACCATGCGAATAGCTGCACACCCATACGTAGCAGGTTTATTACCATGCGAATAGCTGCACAACCAAAAAATGTTTCCATAATACAGGTGAATGCACTTACTACAGATTACGAGGATGATGTAATAGAGTAAATAATTTAAAAATCCCCGTTAAAACCTTTTCATCGTTTTAGAAGACTGGAATGCCAAGATAGGATCAGATGCATATAGTCAAATGTGCTGCACAATGGGCAAATTTGGGACAGGAGAAACTAACGATCGTGGATTAAGACTATTAGAATTTGTAGGTAACAACAAGTTAACCGTGACTAACACACTATTCCCTCACACGCTGTCCAGGAGAACAACATTGCATGCGCCAGCGGCAGACATACATAATCAAATCGACATCATACATGTATCAAATAGGTTTAAATCTAGTATCAATCAAACGAGAACTAGGACTTTCCCATGAGCAGATATTGAAAGTGATCACGATATGGTACTAATGACACAAACTACAATTAAAAAGTGATTTTCATCGCAAAAACCACACGTGATTAAGATTTGATTTAAACACACTGAAATATCCAGACAATGCAAGCATCTGTGAAGCTAACGTGGGGGGTAATTTGCGGCTTTAAATCTTTGAACGAAGACATCAACTTACTAACGAACATGATGATAACGCAAAGA
>JADZMA010001190.1:0-23926 GCA_020796225.1 Arion vulgaris
AGTTTCCCGGGCCTTGCAAAAATGATAAAACACCCCTCAGAATGAGAATGCATAACGGTTCTGGGTCGAATCTGCCTGGAGTTGCCCCCGGGTAGAATGTCAGACCTCCCATCACGGGGTGGCAAAATTTGGGGAAGAGGTGCAAAAAGGGGAAGCAGAAATCAAAAGAATCTTTGAGCTCCCCCCCGTATGTGACTTGAGAACAAAGGGGCCCTTACGGCCCCAACAAACGCTAGTATGGACAATGTATGGCGGGCTGATAATCTAAAAGGCGATCCTGGATGGCCGGGCAGAGGATATTATTAAACAGGTCTGTTGGGGTCTGCCCAGCGTGTTCGTGCGGTTGGATAGGGGATGCAAGTCCTCTGTAGTGCGGGTTCCCCCGCGGACGCAAAAAAGCCACAGTTTCCCCCAGATTTACTTTCTTGGCACCGCCGAAGGCGTTTCATGACCCCGGGGCCCGAAGAGTTTTCGCTCAAGTGCTTCGGATCAAAAAAAAACCGGTATGTACTTAATGAGCTGAGGCACGGTGACGAATGGATGCATATATCAGAAATATGACGCTTACGCCGGGTTTATCAACACCGCGCCGCTATAGAGAATGGACCCTGACGTCGTCAATGCGGAAATTTTGCACCTGGACGCCCCACCCGGTGTATCATTATCTGCACCGATGGCTCGCCCCCAGATCATCGTGGGCCTCAGCCAAAAATGGTCGCACACTTCGAGGGGGCGGGGGTTTTAGAAAGACATCGAGCATGACTATGGAATCACCGCTGCCTCCGGGCTCTTATGGGTGGCTGATCAACAGGGTTCCCCTACGATCATCATATCAACTGATGAATATCTTCCGATTGAATCAGAATATGGAATGGGTGGACATCATTCGGGGATCATTCTCAAGAAAATGTCGGGGTGTCCCCCGGACATGCTGGGTGGGGTCGGCGAGCTGACTCTTCCAAAATGCCCCCGCTCGGGGAAATATGGACGACCGAACACAAAAAGCGGTACGCTCCCCTTTGTAAATGGGCTCTCCGACACTGGAACGAGTTCGGAATTGGGTTAAGTTTGGGGCTCTCATGTTTTTCCGTTTTACTGGGCATACCGGGTTGCATAACACGAAAAAGAGATAGAAACATCTTTTTTTGTTTCTCTCTGCAAACTTGCTTACCCGCTATTTTTTTGTATTTTAAAAGTGAGTTTTGTACCAGTTAGGCGTTTCAGACTCGTATCCAAATCCGGTTTTTGCATGCTATTTATTTGGGGTTTCCCTCCAAATCCGAGTAAAAAAAAACCCCCCCCTTATCAAAATTATTCTAGACCATCATCTTCTCCTCTTCTTCTTCTTTTGCTCCATATTTAAATTGTGAAAAACCCCTTTGTGGTTTTATGTAATCTGAGCCTAAGAGCGATTGTACATTGTGCCAGTTATGCACCTACAGTAGGCCAGCACATCCAATTTCTGCAATACTTTTACATTTGGTAGCCCTGGGGGCCTACACCAGTCGCCTCTTGACATGCCTTGTGGTCGCGGGGTACTATTCCTTTTTACCCTGCGGGGTTCGGGTTGACGTCGAACTCCTGGCCGGGGCCGGGGGCTACGCGAATCTCCGAATGCGCGCAGTATCAACAGAAATTCCCTGGCACTGCGCGGGGAGCTATCCCCAATTTCCCTATAGCGACGAGCTATCACAGATCTCCATGCACCCTAGCGCATGCGTATCAGCAGAATCTCCTGGCCTCTGCGCGGCAGCTAGTCACAGAATCTCATGGCACTAGCGCAGCGAGCTATCAGCAGAATCTCATGGCACTGGCGCAGCGAGCTATCAGCAGAATCTCCATGGCACTAGCGCAGCGAGCTATCAACAGAATCTCCATGGCACTAGCGCAGCGAGCTATCAACAGAATCTCCATGGCACTAGCGCAGCGAGCTATCAACAGAATCTCCATGGCACTAGCGCAGCGAGCTATCAACTTTCTATGGACAACACCTGAGGAAAGTAGACATGTCCAGCCAGCAAAATAGGTTCAGATGAAAGTGACAACAATAATATCAAGCTCACAATGGTCATTGTGTCTTTGCCACGCACAAAATAATAGACTACAGAGACTATGTCGCTTGCGACTGCGGGGCACCAAGACATACACATTAACACGTCTTACAAGACTTTGTCCATCCTCGCCTTTCGATATGAGTGGATGTCGTTTATAGAAGTTTCGAACCTCCAGAGGCTTACGTGAATCTACTGTCCCGGACATTCGGGTGTTTGCGGTAATGAAAGAGGGGACAGGTTTGCACCAACAGTATCGATTGTTGGAGAGTTGAAAATGGATTTTTTTTTTTCTTTCGTCGCTTCACTCAGACGAAGTTCATCCTGAAACTGTTTTTTGCGTGAAATCCTTTTTTCCAATATCTTACAATGGCAGCAGCTGCACTGTAAATTACTTCACTGGCAGCCGTGTGCTCAATGTACTCGTAATTAGTATTCCCTCGCCATACAGGCAAATTTTCTCAGACTTCAGAAATTTCTCACGTTATCGTCCTGAGTAAGACCAGGGACTCGAACAAATGCCGGACAGTAGGTTCGAACCGAGCTATGAGGCGTCTCACAGCTAGCAGGCCGAGCTACTATCAACTACTCTAGCAGTCCCCTGTTGAAAATGGATAAAGTAGATGTTCTTCGTCTCTTCTAAGTGTCTGTTGGATGAGGACACGAAAATAGATGTTGAATCTATCAACCCCATTTAAATAAATTTGGCGTACCCATTGGACAGGTAGAACTGAATACCTGAGGGCAGAGTGAGAGTGTGTTTACTCCTAGTGGACGTGCAAAGCCATTATAGAGTAAAAACGCCTTAGTGTGGCTCCTGGTCCACAAGGAGTTAAGCAGCAGCCACGGAACCATCAGTATGCATCTCTTTGATATCTGTTGCGGGAGACTGAGCACTTTTAGGTCTGCCCGGAGTTCAATAACGTCAATTTCTTCTTCTGCGCTCTCACTAGATTGGGATTTCAGATTTTCTAATAAAAGCAGCCGTCTGCCTCAGATTATCAGCCACGCCATACAGTTTGTCTTGGACGCTTAATTAAAAAACCAATAACCTCGCCGGTCAATGTAAAAAAACTTTCAGACAAATTGTTGGTTACTGGCTAAAACCTCGGGGTACCGTCCTTATTTACAGAAGCACAACCGACGTTTATCGCAGGAGACAGTGTTTTTGTTTCTATTTGGCATAGATACACGAGGAATAGTAAGGTCTAATCAGAACTGTCGTTTTACGATTATGAATATTGTGGACTCGATAAATTTGGCGGGAAACTTGGCTGGAGTCGAAAGAATCCTGCGAGGGCGGATGAAACTTGTGTATAACATCGTACAACGGAAACTTATTTGGCATGCGTTTAACTGTCACTATCTGATACCAACGAAATTCTTCTTCTTCTTCTTCTTTGCGTTCGTTCTTTATGGCCAATTTTAATCATTCTTTGTGATATGTTTGATCTTGCCAAGAACGTGTATACGTTGCACATTGGTTTGGTAGGCCCCTAAACGCATAGACTTCTACACGTTTAGGACACATGCATCCGATTTCAGCCAAACCTCCTCAGTCGTCTCTTGACATGTGGCAGGTAACAGGGTTTTCTATTCTTTACACCCAAATCTGGGCCAGTAACCACTCAGGCGACCAATGAACTAAAATCAAGGAAGTAACCAATAAAATACTAAAGTTGGGTCCTCTACAACAAACTAAAACCTAAGGGAAGTAACCAATAAAATACAAAAGTCGGGTGCTTACGATACTAAAACAAAGGGAAGTAGCCAATAAAAATACAAACAACAAAAAAAGTTTCTTTGACACGAGTGATCAAGGCGAAACACAGGATAGAATGATCTAAGGTAGTTTTTAAAAGTACGAATGCGTTTATCTTGTACCCTTTGCATGAAAAAAGGGATTTTTGTTGAAACATCGCTGTATATTGTTTTTTTACTTGTAAAACTATCTTTATCGCATTTGATAAATAGCTTCACTGCAGCTTTCCCTTGTATCGAGTGATCTTGAATTGACCTGAACTGTTTCCTAATTCTATATTTAGCACTCGCATAGATACAGAAATAAATAACTTAATTGTAAGTTAAACTATTCTTAAATATATTAAAGCAAAAAACGAAGGTACTAATAAGCAAACGTAAAACTGTGTTACTTTTTATCTTGGTTAGTATACTTGAAAAATAGTTTGGTACTATTTTTTCAACGCGTAGTAGTTCTCATCTGGTATAGCTGTACTCTAGTTATATAAATCATTTCTATCTAACGTGCAGAGGTACACTTCTGCTGTGTAGAGGAGATATTACGGTTGAGGGAGGTTTTAAGTTCACTGGGTGTAAACATTTGTGTTTATTTTTGTCAACTTAAACTTTTTCAAATGGATTATTTACCTTACATTTAAACTGCCAACCGTTGAGATTTGGAGACTAAAGAATAAACTCCTAAAGGCCGTGGAGGTAAGTGTAAATGGTAATTATTATTTAGGACTCGTCGTTCTTGGTGGTAGACACTGACTTAGACAGCTCATCTAGGAAGAGGACAACTGCAGACCACCTGCTGTATATTGTGGGTTAAGACTTCTGTCAAAGATTAACGGATCACACTGTGAATAAACGGCCAAAGCTGAAAGGCAACGATAAACTACTCAACTACTGTCGTAAAGTTCTTAAGAAAAATTTATATAATCGAACGAATATTATTATCTAACAGTGACGTTATTTTCCGGTGGGAGTTCCCAAAAAACCACCTCGTCTGGTAGGACCGGTCATAGGCTACACATAGTAAGTTTTAAGTCATCCAATTGCTCTGCTACTGAACTAACTATATCCTGCTTGGTCTATTTGAAAGGAATTATACACTGTACTGATATAGAGTGGACAAGAACACAATATCATATGATACACAGTATCTTAGACATCTATCGACATGAAGAAACCGTCCTGGTTGTTATAATAACTATACAGATTTTATTTTAGTACATAGCGTCATAGGAGATTTAGCAATGGTTTGATATCGGTGAAACGACCAGGTCCAGATTATAAATAACAACAGAGTTCACGTGCCAGTGATTGAAATTGAAGCATTGAGTAAATGGAACACAGAAGCAATTCACAGACAAACGATTCACTTGTTCTGAATTTATGATGTCTTACTCTGGCTTGTAGTCTTTGTTTACTTCCTTCTATTCAGTTTTCACTGTTGTTATATTTTTCCAATGATTTGCTATCTTGGGGCCATAGTCACTGCCAACCTCTTTCTTGACAAAGAAATCAATGCTCGAATGGGTATTTCGGCTACTATGTTCTGCAAACTATCACAGCAAACCCACATACAAAATTAACATTGCAGATGAAGATTCAAATCTTTCTAGTTGGTGTAATTAATTCTTTACTATATGACTCAAAACATGGACAGCCTAAACCTAATCACAACATAGATGAGACTTTAAACATCTTTACCTTCGTATGTCTCCACAGAGTATATAACATCGGTGGTATGACAAGATAACCAACTTTGAAGTGGTGCAAACTTGCCTTCCATCCTGGGCATGCTCACTATTAGAGACTAAGGTGATAGGGGACATTGAAGAATGAGTCAAAACCCCATACCTCACCAGGTGTTGTTCTCTGAACTTTGGAAAGGCCAGAGGTTCCAACCAACATATAGGAAAAACTAGCTGATGACCGAGGGTTTTGTGAAAACAACATTATGCAAGGTGCATAATCTTTGAAAAGAGATTTAGGAATGAACTGAAAGGCAAGCAAACATTGGCGAAGGCCGGTATTTTACACTGTGTTATACAGTAATCGCTGTCACAGGACAAGCTATGTGCCCAAAAAACTGAGAAATGTTCTAATCCGAAAGCACCTCACAGCTCAGTGTAGACTCACTCTTGGCGAAGATCACAAAGCCCAAACATATGTCAAAAGATGATCGTAAGGCGAGACCCAAGCTAAAATATACCTCACAACAGATCATTCTTTTTGGGTAAACCTGTCATGTTTGAAACATGGGATAGCTTGATGAACATACCTTAAGTCATTTAAAATGAAACATAGAATACCCAAACAACATTAAAGTGCGATTAAAGTATCAATGGGAAAATGGTCATCATTATGATGCAGAAATCAGGTAATCAAAGTTGCAACTGAGAAACTAGTGAATACCAAACTTGATCCTCAGAACTGGACACTCAACCATCACATGCACACAATAAAGTCTGCTCGGACTATACAGTGTGCATGTCAGGCTCCAGAGCACATCCTGCAGTCCTGTCCATCATTCTTCTTGAACGCTCCATATCACCACTTGTTAACCACTCTGTGTTTGTATGTGATCTAGCTTAAGAGCGATAGTACGGTGAGTTATGCACATACAAGTAGCTAGCACCCCAATTTCTGTCATGTTTTTTATTTACTAGGGTAGCTTCCTAAGTCCCTACCCAGTTGCCTTGTAGTCGCAGTGCTACTATTATTTTCTCCTCTTGTGGGCCAAACACACAGGCGTCAAATGCATTAAACCCTTTCTATATCTTTAGTCTTTCAACTCTCGTTGACATGTTAAATTAATACAAATTAAATTGAAAATATTAATATAGTTTGAAAACTATACAGCAAGATTTTCATATTTTATTGAGATTTTTTAAAAAAAGACGTTTTAACAGATTGTTTCTTGGTCTCTAAATTAAAGTATCTCTGAAGTTAAGGATTCACTGAATGATAAGGGAAAGTGATAAGGAAAGCAAGCCTTTGTGCAAAAATCAAATTCTTTGCTTGGGTCTCTAAATTACAAATATCTCTGAGCTGAAGTTAAAGGGTTGACTGAATGACAGAAATCGCCAGTATTCGGGGCCAGATTTTGGGTGTAAAAAATAGAACCCCTGTTACTTGCCATGCATGTCGAATCGACAAGGAGGTTTGGCTGAAATCGGATAACTACCCTAGCACGAGAGTCTCATCGTTTAGGGGCCTAAAACTCAATGTGCAACATATAACGTTCTTGGCAAAGATCAACCTATCACAAAAGTGATGAAAATTTGGCGTAAAGAAGAAGAAAAACAGGGAAAGTGATAAGGAAAGCAGGCCTTTGTGCAATCTGAATTCATATTGGGTGAAAAAACAAATACCATGTAGTATATTCAATAGTGTTAGACCCACATTTTCTATGTTCAATGGGACATGTGGAGTGATATAGTCAACATTATGTAGACAATCTTTACTTTAGAGTGTATCTCTTGTACCCAATTAAGGCTGGATCAACCTGGTATGTGTAGCTATTCAAATCTAACTCCCCATGAGATTTAATGAGACCATGTGCACAAAGCAAGTACACTAACCACTATGCTATTGATACTCTCAATGATCCAAACATAATAGTACTTTATCAATACGATCAGTTTCAGTTTGGAATATCTTCATTGAAGTCCGGACATGTCCGTAGGTGCTCCCATCTCCTTAGCAATATCTCAACAGCGTCAGGACGCATATCAGTTTGATTTAGATTGATGAGCTTACTCATATACTATTATGCTGTTCTTTTCTTGCTACTCCAATCTAAACCCAGTTCCTGCAATCTAGTAGTTGACATGGATTGGTTGAAATGAAAATCTTCTTTGCGGCCACACTCTATGAGGGGGTTCAAAATATCAGCTCTATCCATTGACTGGCCGCTGATATGGTGCAGATCATAACCTGTCTGCTTCTCTCATTGCCAGACACCCATGTGTCCGGAATGAAAGATAAGTGTATTTCTGCAAATTGTTGACACTTGTAGTGAATCAGTCATTGCCTGCTACGGAACCAGCCTCCATCTTTCGGATCATACTCAATGAATCACTCCAGAATTCACATATGGTGTAGTTTTTAGACTCCAGCTAGGTAGTGCATTAGTCATCGCAGTACCTCCATTGTCATCTGCTTGTTGTCATACGAAACGCATCAATGCGATCAGTTATATGGGAACTATCATCACGCACTTGAACATGTCCATAGGTATTCGATCCCTACCTCAACAAATCCCGTTTCCAACATAGCCATCAATGCCATAAAGATATCTGCTTGTGTTTGTAAGGTGCTCTATTTAATTTATCTAATCTTTCCCATGGACAGTGTGCTACTATCTTCTGCCACTTAATAAGAATGCAACCAAACTCCACTGTATACAGTCTTCTATCTCAACATCAGGAAAGAAGGTGATAGGAAGACCATGAAATAGATGGTTAGATGGCATAGCAGAACTCTGTCAAAAAGCAAAAATAACTATCACTAGAGCAGCTTAAGATAAAAACAGATAAATCTTGACATTATCAACAACCAAGTAACAGTGTGACAACAAAAAAAAAGACAGAAGTGTCATACTATTTATACTATGTACTGGGTATATCCTTCACCTAGACATTGCTGCTTTGTCCTTTTATTTCTGGTTAAGATAGGCACAGTGGGGATTCCACACCAGGAGTTAATTTTTACTTTTTATATTTGTTGGTCGATACATTAGGACATAAATAAATAAAAGGCTCATTTTTATATTGAAAGATAAACAGCACACAACAATCTTTCGCCTAAGAACAGGTCACTGCAGGCTCAACCACTACATGCACAGAATAAAACCTACTCAGACTGCATAGCGTGCATGCCAGACAGACACACAGACTCCAGAGCACATCCTGCAGTCATGTCCATCATACACACCAATGAAACAAAACATGACCTCATGAACAAACTTACAGAGCAAGCTAGGAACTCTCGAAGAACTGACATGCAGCTTCATAGAGGCAACCCAACTCAAGATTTAGACGAGCATAAAACCGAGCAAAGAAGAAGAAGATATTGAAGATAAGTACCTCAGCTAAAAAGGCTTTAATACCTACTTCTTCTAACCACGGCTGCAGTTTCACTCTTGAGCAGCCACCTTTTGTGTTGCAGGGGCTCTCAAGAGAACAAAGAATAATAGCACTGCGACCTACAAGGCATGTCGTAAGAGGCGACTTAGGTAGGGGCCTGAAAACTACCTGGTAAATAAAAGCATCACAGAAATCGGATGGGCTACTTGTAGGCGCATAACTGGCACAAAGTAAATTGCTCTTGGGCTCAGTTCACATAAAATCACAGATTGGTTAACAAGTGGTCGATATGGAGTGTTCGAAGAAGAAGACTCTTGAGCAGCCAATGCTAAATTGTAGAATCTGCATGTGTTCTGTAATTGTGGAAGATTATTATAAACAGTGTATTATGAACAGGTGGGTGTGGTGAGAGGAGTTCATGTCTAGCTTTATGTAGTCCAGAGCATTCAAGCAAGATGTACTGTACTGTCTCACATGAATGACTGCACTTTCTACAGTGTGGTAGGTGTGGTGGGTTTATTCTGTGTAGATGATAATTCAGTCCAACATGTCCTGTTCTTAACTGAAAGATAGTACTTTGATCTTTTCTTTGTAGCAGATTTATATTGTCCTTGGGGTTTGGTCTATTCATCTCTGCATACATGTCCCGACCAGTCGTCCCCATAAAACCATCAGGTTCAGTCAATCTTCTCTGCAATTGTTTTCAGAATCTGTTTTATACTTTGTATGCTTCTTCTTCGCGTTCGTTCTTTACGACCAATTTAATCAATCTTTGTGATTTGTTTGATCTTGCCAAGATCGTATATCGTTGACATTGGTAGGCCCTAAGCGCATAGACTTCTACACGCTTAGGACACATGCATCCGATTTCAGCCAAACCTCCTTACTGACTCTTCGACATGCATGGCAGGTAACAGTGGTTCTATTCTTTACACCCCAAATTTGGGCCTCGGTAACCACTCGAGCGACTTTGTATGCTAACAGATTTGTCTATTTGTGGTTTTGATGATCCCTGTTTGGCCAGATGATCTGCCTTGCCATTTCCTGGGATATCTGTGTGCACGGGGATCTGCTGTAGAATGACATTACTATCAAAAGAGGAAATCAGATTATGGATGATTGATGCCAATGACTGGATCTCGCTTGACTGATTCTGCTGTTCTTCTAAAGCTTGAGCGTTTACTGTGGGTCAGTGAATACTGTCATGTCTTGGACAATGCTTTCTCAAGTTTAAAACTGCTGGTGGACCAGTTTAATCTCATCCAAAAGAAACCACTGTTTTCTTATGTTGAAAAATTCATACCTCGGTGTAAAGAGACTTTAATCACCTACAAAAGAAACCACTTTTTCTTATGTTGAAAGAATCACCATCATCAGGTGCCGGCTGGCATAGCGATCAGGGATCCCCACAAATCTTGCTGTTGGTGTTTGCTATCAACCAGATGTTGACACTCTACTTGCCATGAAGTCAGGCTATCCAAAATTTTTCTCTCTCTGTCTTCCTCTGTCTCGTTTCCGGTTCGATTTTACCGGTTGTCACAATGTGTTCTAAACCTTCCCTCATCAGGTGCCCGAAAAATGATGACTGCCTCTTTCTTATATTGATGATAAGTTTTCTGTGTGTCTAATCTCATTCAACGCCTCAACATTATACATTTATCAGTCCATGGAATTCTCATCATTCTTCTATCAAAATTTATACCAAGAAATAAAAACCCATACCAAGGCTTAAAAGACTTTAATCACCACAAAAGAAACGCTTTTCGTATGTTGAAAGATAAGTCCCTCGACTTAAAGATACTTTAGTCACCTACAAAAGAAACCGATTTTCGTATGTTGAAATTTTCTTACCACGACCTTCCGAACGCAAGGCAATGGCTTAACCAGAGACCCCAACGTGGTTCTAGAATTTGATAAAGCAAAAATTATGTGAAATATGTTAGTTTTGTATCCGTGTAATGCAGGTTTGTACTGGTCTAAATTCTGGGTATGGTAAGTTGATCATTAGTTAGAATCTTAGTATTTTTTCACCTAATTTGATTGGACGAGTCCTAGAACAGCTGCTACCAGGATACCAAGTAATCGTTATCGTGACTGTGTACAGGATGTTCCGTAAATCTTGAATGACATGGCTACTATTTAAACAAAAATGGGCCGAATACAAAGGATGTTGTTTAAGGGACTTATTTATTGCGCTCGCTATTATTGTTCGCGATAAATGGATTCTGGTCTGACACATTAAGCGAGCACCTGGCCAGTGACATCATGGTCTCGCCGGTGTGTTGCTATTGTTCTGGGGAGCAAGAATAGTAACACTGCGGCCTACAAGGCATGTACGACTGAGGTTTCGCCTAAGAAGCTAGCTAGTAAATAAAAGCGTCAGAAATAGGATGTCTGGCCTACTTGCAGGCGATAATTGGAACACCGAACAGTTACTCTTGCTCAGATCACATACACGGCGAGGACACTGGATAGGAGGCAAGCCACGCAAAATGTTAGAAGTGCCATAAAAAAGGGGCACTCACTACGTCTGGGGTTCATAGTAGGCGAACAAAAAGAAGATCACTACATGGCGAGACACTGATGATTGGGAAAGCAATTTCTTCACGCAAATCAGTCAGAGTGCCTTAATAGGTGCCTCACTACGTCTGAGTTCATAGTAGGCGAACGAAAAAAGACGATCTTATACATGTTGACGCACACTGTGATAGGAAAGCAATCCTTCAAAAATCAGTCAGATGTGCCATATTAGGTGCCCTGACTCGTCGGGCCCCCATGAGGCCATTACCTTGTAGGGGTGGGGGGGCTTTTCCTCAATGACCCAAAAAGCTATGCCGGCAGAACGTTCTGTTCCTGGAAGTTCCCCATCCCGGACAGGCCCAAAGGTGAAGGTCAGACTAAATGTGGCCTCCTGGTCCTCCAGGTTGGGGTTGGGCGCAGTGCTAACAACTTTGCCCCATAAAAAAGAAAAAATTTAGAAACTTCAAAGGAAAAAAATGCTCTCGATGTCCAGCGGTCTTGAGACGAGTACCACTGTCAGCATGAACAGTAGGGGTGAAAGCCGCAAGGAAACCCACGCTGGGAATTCAAGTCTGCTGGATGTCAAACTAAACTAAGAATAGGATTCTGGAACGTCAGAACAATGTTCGAGACCAAAAAGACATCACAGGTGGTAAAAGAGATGCAACACTATAAATTACACATTCTAGGGGTCAGCAAAAGTAGATGGACAGGCTTCGGACAGACGACAACTAGAACGGGGAAACCATCTTATATCAGGAAGGGAACGAGGAATCATTCAGCAGGAGTTGCACTAATAATGGAAAGGTTGAATAAACATCTCTTAGAGTGGCCCCCGATTAATGAAAGATTTTAAAAGGGCCCGATTTAATGGGAAAAAAGGAAAGCTAACTATCATTCAATGCTATGCACCCACTAACAAAAGCCAAGAAGAGGACAAAACACATTTTATAGAAGGTTACAGGAAATAGTGGACAAGGTTCCAGCTCAGGACGTTTTGTGCATAATGGAGACCAAAAAGCAAAGTTAAACAATAACAGACACAGAAAGCAATAATGGGAAAGGGGGATGTGGCCTGCAAATGAAAATGGAGAAATGTTGAGAAATTTTTGTCTAGAAAACAGACTGATCATAAGACATTGTTTCCACAGGACCATACAAAGTACATGGATTCCCCAAATGGAAGAGATGAAAAAGATAGACCACTTTTGATCAACAGTAAATGGCAAAAGACATTACTTGATGTAAAGGTGAAAAAGGGGGCTGACGTGGGCAGCGACCACCACCTTTCGTTGCCATGATCAGGCTCAAACTCAAGAAAACATATATACAAGAACAGAATACTTTAATGTTAACCTATTAAAGATAGAGAGTTGCTCAAAATATAGTGGAACTAAAGAACAGATTTCAAATCCTGTCAGAGCAGTCAGACAAACACCAACTGAAATATCCAAGAAAAAGGGGAATGCGATCAAAGGCACATATAAAATAGTTGCAGTAGTGTACTGGGAACCAGTAAGGACAACATAAAGAGTGGATAAGTTGGAGACCTTAGAATCATCCAAAACGAAGGAAAAAATCTCATAAATAGCATTAGATCAGAACTCAAAAGATAAGGAAAGAAAGAATATACAGGAAATAAACAAAATGGTAAAAAGTGCTAGAGCAGACAAGAGAAAATTTATGGAAAAGAAAAGCAGAAATAGCAGAAAGGCTGCTAAAGTACTGATCTCCACACTTACAAGATTACCAAACAATTATGCGGAGAGTAAAGAACAACCATAACATGCCGTCAGAAACAGTCTAGGACAACTGGTTTACAACAGAGCAGGAGCAGGATATGAGATGGACATCCCACTTTGAAGATATGCTAAACAGAACCCGATCCCGAACATCCACCGGATATTCCACCGGCCGCACAGGATATTGATATCAACCTCAAATTGCCAGAAAAACAGAAATAGTAAAAACTTTGGATCCTGAGAAACAACAAAGCCGGAAATGATGAAATGACGCAGAGCTTTTCAAGATCGATCCCATCTTTGCTGCAAACATATTAGAGCCATTGTTTGCAGATATCTGGGAGAAAGAAGAATTGTCTAAGGATTGGGCTAGAATTGTGGGGAAAATCCCAAGAAAGGAGACGTAACAGATTGCAATAACTTGGGGAGGAATCACGTTGCTTTTAATCCCAAATAAGATATTCTGCAAAATTGTCATAATGCGAATACAAGAAGCAATAGATAAGTGTCTACGGAAAGGAGCAAACAGGATTTAGGAAAGGAAGAGGAACAAATGAACATATATTTACCCTGTAACATTTTAGAACAATAGGCGAGTGGCAAAGGACTTTTACATCAACTTCATAGATTTTGAAAGGCATTCGACAGCGTCCACAGAGACAGCCTATGGAAGATACTGAGACAATACGGCGTACCGCAGAACTTGTCAACATCTAGCCCTTTTATAGAAATTTTTCCTGCAACCTAAAAATTCCAACAAAACATTTCCCGTAAAATCTGGTGTAAGACAGGGATGCGTAATATCCTCTCTTTTGTTTAGTATTACAATTGACTGGGTGCTAAAAAAAGCCATAAATTAACAAGCACCAAGAGGAATAAGATGGACCTCTTTCGATATGCTTGAGGATCTGGACTTTGCAGATGATATAGCCCATTTTCACACAAATATGAACATATACAAAGAAAAGTACAATACTTCACAGCACGGCAAAGACAGTAGGCCTCAAAACAAACACAGGGAAAAAAAAAAGTATGACAAACAGTGAAATCCAACAACCAGTAATGTTAGAAGATGAAACACTGGAAGGGTTGAGCAGTTTACATATCTTGGTAGCGCACTGACACTAAATGGTGGCACAGAGGAAGATATAAAATCACGTCTGAGTAAGGCCAGAACCGCTTTTGCCCGAATGAAACCAGTATGGAAGTCCAAAATCTACAATAGGACCACAAGCTTAAACTCTATAAAAGCATTGTTTTGCCAGTTTGCTCCACGGATCAGTGTTGGAGGATGACCAAAGGAGATACTAGCAGGCTGTCAGTTTTCCACCACTCTTGTCTTCACAGAATCTTGGGAATCTTTTGGCCAGTAAAAATATCCAATAATCAACTACTCCAAGACACAAGACAAGAGGCAATGAATGACATACTCAAAAGAGAAGATGGAAATGGCTCGGACATGTTATGAGAATGAGACAAGAAATGCCTCAAAGGGTAGCCCTCACTTGGACACCAGAGGGAAAGAGAAAAAAAGGCAGACCACGGACAACATGGAGGCGCATGATGGAAAAGGGAACTGGAACCGCATCTCTGACGTGGGGGTCTGCGCTGAAGGTTGCACGGGACAGGAGAGCATGGAAGAGTCCTTTCCCGAAGCCCCAGTGTCACTAGGCATGCGAGATTAAGTAAATGAACTACGTCTGAGCTCTTAAGTGGGCGAAGAGAAGATCACATAGAAATGACAGAAGTATTAAAAAGTGGTTGATATGGAACGTTCGTCGAAAAAAGAAGAAGCAGACCAAGTAATCATAACTGCAGGATGTTTCATAAATCTTGAAAGACAGGACCACCATTAAAAAAAAGGGTCGAACACAAAGGATGTAATTTAAGGGCCCCAGGGACTTATACATTGTGCTCGCTCTTATTGTTCGAGATAAATGGATTCTGGTCGAGCACATCTAACACCTGGCAGGTGACATCATGGTCAAGATATGAAATGCATATATCGCCCGAATGGTTACCAGGGTGTAAAGAAAAGAATCACTATTACCTGCCATGCATGTCGTAAGAGGGGATTAAATAGGTTCGGCTGAAATCGGATGCACATGTCTAAACGTGTAGAAGTCTATGCGTTTAGGGGCCTACTAAACCAATGTGCAACTTATACACGTTCTTGGCAAGATCAAACATATCACAAAGAGTGATTAAAATTGGTGGTAAAGAACGAACGCAAAGAAGGAAGAAGAAATGCATATACATTCGTTTTATTTTCTGTGTTCATACTCTCTTATCTTCTCGTTGGTTTCTGTGGCGTAGAGGTTATGTCCTGTCATATCCTACAGAAGGTATCAGGTTCCATCCTCGTGAGACCATCTGGATATTTTCCAGAGATTCCTGATCACAGTGTACGTGAGATCGAGTTCCTAGTCATATCAGAGACGGACGATACAGGTCTCGTGTTCAATTTGAGCACGTAAAAGAACAATTGGCAGTTCAAAATCAGAGGAACAGGCTGGAAAGCCGCTGCCCAGGCAAAATTCCTTAGAAAAGATAAAACAACAATAAAAATTCCTACAAAATATCTTCACCATCTTCAAAATTACATCGGATACCCTCGCCGGTGCTACGGAGCTCGTGCACTGCAGCTGAGTTCTTCCATGTAATTAAGAGTACCTTACCTCCACGCCACCATGAAGGTATATGACCGCCTACGTGCCCGTGTTTTGCACGTATCTGCGACCTCAAGGCATATCTAGAACAACTGAGGTAGGGGCCTAGGAAGCTACCTAGTAAATAAAAAGCAGCGCAGAAATAGGATGTGCTGACCTACTTGTAGGTGCGTAACTCGCACACTATCTCTTAGGCTTGGATCACATACAAATCACAGAGTGGTTAACAAGTGGTCGATATAGAGCGTTCGAAAAGTAGACCGCCTACGTTTTCCAACATCCACTATATGACCGCCTACGTTTTCCAACTTATACACTATATGACCGCCTACGTTTTACAACTTTACACTATATGACCGCCTACGTTTTCCAACATTATACACTATATGACCGCCTACGTTTTCCAACTTTACACTATATGACCCTACGTTTACAACTAAATATATGACCTTCGTTTCCAACATTACACTATACACCTACGTCCTTTACCTATATGACTCACGTTTTCCAACATTACACTATATGACCTTACGTTTCAACATTACCTTTTGCTAGTTTTAACTTTCACTATATGACCGCCTACGTTTTCCAACTTTACACATATGACCGCCTACATTACACTATATGACCGCCTACATTTGCCAACACTACACTATATGATAGTTCGATAAATATTCTTTGTCTTGTCTGTGTTACTTCCGACATATATTCGCCAATTACTTATTATGATGTATGTTTTCCAGCAAATCTTTTGTTATGCTGCCTCTTCCTCTCTCCCTCTCTCTCTCTTTTTTATTCCTTCTCTTTATGTCTCCACAGCCTCAGTTTCCAGAGAACAAACTGGCCTTGTTCCGATTGCTTAACTAGTCTCTATTTATGGCCAACATATACACCATAATTTGGCTTCCTAGTCAAACAGGCACGCCTGTGTATATCTGTAGTAGATATATTGGCCAACATAAAGAGCTTGCTGTATTCGTATATTTTAGTGAGTTTACTTACAAGCTAGTGCTAATAGAACATGCGTACAAGCTAGTACTATAATAGAGCAGGCGTACAAGCTAGTGCTAATAGAACAGGCGTACAAGCCAGTACTAATGAAGCACGTACAAGCTAGTGCTAATAGAGCATGCGTACAAGCTAGTACTAATAGAACAGGCGTACAAGCTAGTACTAATAGAACAGGCGTCAAGCCGTGCTAATAGAACATACGTACAAGCTAGTGCATAATAGAGCAGGCGTACAAGCTAGTACTAATGAACATACGTACAAGCTAGTACTATGAGCAGGCGTACAAGATGTGCTAATCAGGCGTACAAGCTACTGCTAATAGAGCAGGCGTACAAGCTAAGTACTAATAGAACATGCATACAAGCTAGTACTAATAGAGCAGGCGTACAAGATAGTGCTAATAGAGCAGGCGTACAAGCTAGTACTAATAGAGCAGGCGTACAAGCTAGTGCTAATAGAACATGGTACAAGCTAGTACTTTAAAAGAACATGCGTACAAGCTAGTACTAATAGAACAGGCGTACAAGCTAGTGCTAATAGAACATACGTACAAGCTAGTACTAATAGATGCAGTGAAGAACCGTATTTACAAGCACAGAAGAGAGAGAGAGAGAGACAGAGAGAGAAAGAACGAAAGGGAAACGAATACCTAATTATCAGTTTAGGCTGAAGTTGCCCGGGCCATAGTAGGTGTAAATAGAACCACTGTTACCCACATGTCGTGAGGGGACTAGGAGGTAAGAATCGGATGGCATGTCCTAAACGTGAAGTCTATGCATTTAGGACCTACCAAACCAATGTGTAACATACACGTTCTGGCAAAGATCAAACATCACAAGAGTATTAAATTTATGTAACAGATCAAACATATCACAAAAAAGTGATAAAATTGATGGTAAAAGATCAGCTACAAAGACTGATTAAAATTGGGGTAAAGATCAAACATATCACAAGAGTGATAAAATTGGTAAGAAACATATCACAAAGAAGATTAAAATTGGTGGTAGTCAAATATCACAAGAGTGATTAAAATTTGTAAAGAACAAAATATCACAAAGTTTAAAATTGGTGGTAGATCAATATCACAAGAGTGATTAAAATTGGTGTAAAACAAACATATCACAAAGAATGATTAAATTTGGTAAAAATCAAACATATCAAGAGTGATTAAAATTGGTGGTAAGAACAAACATATCACAAAAGTGATCTAAGGTGGTAGAAGGAACAGACGAAAGAAGAAAGAGATCAGTTTGGGTGTGATACTTTTCCGCGCCGAAGTTACGTTTCTTTAAATCTGTCACATCCTCCATTGATTCTTCCGTCTGTCGTAAACTTTTCAAAACCACCCCTATTGATAAAAAAAATACTGTATTTTTAAAAAAAACAACAACAATACACTCCGTTTCACAAAATGTTTTATCAAAGCATTTAGAATCATATTACGAAAATTCCCCATATTTTTTATAGTTTGGCCAAAAAAGGGTTTTTATTCTACAAACTTGTTTCAACCATGTCTTCACACTTCTCCCTGGGGAGACTCGCCTCAAAAAGGGTTTTCAACCTGCCTATAAATCCTTTTTCCAGATCCCCCACTCTCCCTATTTTCTTGCATTCGGTCTCAACTCCGTCCCCGAAAATTTTTTAAAGGTAACCGGGGTCTCGTTCTATAAATCTTATCCAAATGCTTTTTAAAACAAATCCTGGAAAAAAAAAAAAAAAAGACCCCCTCTACAGGTGTTCCTTGGTTTTCCCCCAACCAACTATAACTACTGGGCTTTCGGGCTCAGAAAGTTGTAAATCCCCCCCTTCACCACGTGACCTCCATTCCAGTATTGGTGTTATAAGAGAAATTTATTTTAAAATCAACACAAAAATGTAACTCGAAGTCATATTAACAACAAGTTAAGTTTACAATAAGAATATCAATATTATAAATATTTTTCCCCAAAAAATAACCATAACTCCCTTTTAAAATTGCAAAAAAAAAAAGTGCAGTGTTCTATCAACATCTGAATTTCCCGATCCCCTTTTTTTTATCTGGTCAGGATGGGGGTTGTCTGGCCTGTGCTGGGGGCCCGGCTGTGGTCTTTTCATATATTGCCCCGGGGGGGAAATTCAGGACCCTTTTCGTATGCTTCAGGTGTTTCCCCAGTGTGTCTCTATCCATCCCACCTTTGCCCCGTTTCTGGTTCCCTTTGGTTTTCCCCTCTATCCCTAGTTCCTGTTTGTGGCCGTCATCCATCAATGAGTATCCTGCAGGCATCTTTGATAATGTCTAAACTTTTTAGTGTTCCCCTTAGTTTTTCCTGTCTCCCTCCATATAGAAAGGGCGCCTTGACATTTGAATTAAATATCATTTTAACCTATACAATTGTTTTTCTTTGTCTGTAGGTCCCTCCCCAAAATGGGCCCCAGTGGGAAAAACAAACCGATTAAAAAATCGATAAGGTGACCAAGGCAAAAATTAATGCTCTACACCAACCTTGTTTTTCAGAATGATGAGAAGAGCATGGTAAGAACAAAGATTACATCACCACCCATCTTCTGTCTCAACATGTTGAGTTGAATCTCTCTTGTGCTTTTTTTAACCTCGCTCCTGTCATGACCCTCAACCAACTCATCGAAATCTTCAAATTTTTGTTGGCTGTCTCATGAAACTCCTTCCAGCTTTTCCCGTATTTTTAGTCTCAGTCTTAAAAATCTCTTCTCGATGTATTTCTAGGCCCCCACGGACTGCAGGACAGAGAATATGGCACCATTATCCATAAGCGCCGAGTAGTTACAGGGCTCAAATTAGGGATGGAAAGAATAGAACCCTGTACCTGCCATGCATGTCATAAGCGACTAAAGGGGGTTGGGCTTGGGCTACTATCTCACCCTGTAAAAATCACTAGATAGCTCAGAAACCACTACCAGGAATATTCATGCTTGCCACCGGAAAGACCACGCAAAGGGGGGACTCATGGCAAGAAAATGGGTAGAGATCTGGAAGATCTCTTGGATGGGTGGGCTTGGAAGGCCTTGGTTTTTGGACCCAGGACAAAGGGTGAAAGAAGAAGATTATCCATAAGAGACGCCGGGATGGATCGGACATGTAAAACGCATGGAGAATAATGCTGTCCCTAAAAAGACGCATGAGAATAACGCTGTCACATAGAACCGGGATGGATCGGGCATTGTACGCATGAGAAAACGCTGTCACGACTTGCTGAGATGAACTGAAGAAAACGCGTGAGATCCAAACATGAAGGAGAACATAGTAAAAAAATAGATCAAAGCTGGAACCAATACAGAAGATGATTAGGAATGAGGCAATTTGTGCTTGGGTTTCCCCCAATCTAGGGTCGTCACAGGCTGAGAGAAAACCCTTTGTCCTTTTCTTTTGTTGGAAAAACCCGCCCATGGTGCCGGGCCAGGGAAACAAAGAATAGAACACACGATCTACAATGCATGCGTAAGCGACTATTAGCCTGGATGTACCTAGTATAAAACAGAAATCGGAGTGCTGGCCTCTTGTAGGCAAAAAGCACACGCACAATCCTTTAGAACCAGATCATACAAATCACACAGTAGTTGGTTGACAAGTGGTTGATATGGATCTTCGAAGAAGTTGAAAAAACGTTTTCTTTTTCTTTCTTAGGTCCCGACTCTGGAAAAAATAGACGGAAGGTTTACGATGAGCAAGGGAAATTTTAACTTTTTTGTATCGTCTTTTCCCTTTCTTTTTATTTTCATTTAAAAAGTGAAACAAAAAAAAAGTAGTTTGGCTAATCCAAGCTCCCCAGTCTTCTCAATGAACATCAGGAAAGAAGGCAGGGAGACTACGAAAAAGGGGGTTGATGTAAAGAATCCCTTTAAAGAGAAAATAAATCACCCAAATCTCAAAACGAAGACAAAACGAAAACCCGACTTTAAACGCGGTTGTGACTAAATGAAAAACGTCTTTATCCTAAAAAGGGCAACCCTAACCACGTAAAAGAGTCGTTTTTTCCAAACCCCCTTTTAGTATGGTTTCCTTTCTTTTTTTTCCAAAAAAAGAAAATTTATCTCCCCCAAAAAAAACCGGTGTCAAGGGAAAAAGACCCCTACATTTAACGATAGGCGCATACCAGCATTGATGGGACATTTTTATGTTTAAACCCCTTTTTGGGGTTTTTTTTAAATGTCTGTCATATATAGGGTCTTCTGTTTACTGTTTAAATTTCTAGCTGGACCTTCTTGCGTGTTTGCGTATATTTATATCAGGGTTTAAAGTCTCTTTTGTGTAAAATTTTCCAAATTTAAAATATATTTTATCAGGGTTTTCAAGTCTCTTTTTTAAAGTACCTCTTGTCAAATTAAATATTTTTATTCGGGGTTTTCAAGTCTTTTTCATTACACTCACAAATTTAACAAATTCTTTCCGTCATTATCTGCCATTTCCCCGGTATATGTAAATCCTTCCCCGGTTTGTCCCCAACTCTGGTTTTGTAAAGCATGATTTCCTTATCTTACCGGTTTTCCCATGGTTTTTTAGGGGTTTTTTCCCCGGGGGGGCGATGAATTAGACTGGTTACAACCCCGGGGAGACCTGGGTTAATCAGGAAAAGGCCAAAGGTTTTTCTGTCGGGGCAAAAAAAAAACCTGAACAGTTTTTTGGCGACTGAACTAGCCTGGGGGATTATTCCCAGGGCATTCCCCCCGCCTACCGCCCCAAAACGGTTTAAAAGCGTAAAACTGTTTCCCGGGACAAATTTCCCTTTTCCCTGCTCATGGGGGAGTCTTGCAGATGGTTTTTTGGAACCTTTGGTGCTCCACGGGGGCGGCAACCTTACGGAAAATTCAGGGGGTGTGCTCTGATGCCCCAGATCTGTTTTTTTACCTTTAATTCCCCTTTCCTTTTTTTGTGATTTGTATGTGATCAGCAAACGTTTTCTTTTTGCTTTTGGCCGCCACAACTGGTCGCCCTCTGTTTTTGTGGTGTTTTTTACAGGGGGCCTCGTCCCCCCACCCAGTGTCTTGACAGTGATGCGTTTCCTCTTTCTCCCCCCACCGGGAAAAACGGGGTTCGTTCTAGTCGAAACTAGGGGCTCCGATTTTCTGTTTTTATTTATGTTTAAACTAAAAAAAACGGGGAAGGAAAATTTAAAAAGGTTTTTTTGTTTTACTTTTGGGTTTTTAGACCAAGTCATTACATGGGCAGACTCTGGTTCTTACACTTTTTCCCTCTCAGCTCCTTGTGGGCATAGGGCATCAACAGTTGTTCGTCACTGTTCTGGGTTTGGCTTTTTTCTTTGGCCTTAAAGGATAGTAAAACCTCTTCATTTCCCCCGCGCCTCTCATGGTCTGTTGGAGCGCCCTTTTTTTCTTTTCTTTCTGGTTCCTAAAAGGGCTTGTCTAGTGACACCCCTGTGTTTTCCCATGGGTATGCTAATCTTTTTCCTTTTAACCTGGATCATCATGGTTCCCCGCGGTCCCCACAAAACCTTCCCTCTTTACAACAGATTTGAAGTGAATGCATACCCATGGTTCCCGACTCGCTGGGTTAAAACACTTCTCTTACCCCTCAGGCATCAGTTCGACCTTTCACTAGCCAAATCAATATAATTGATTCAACATCTGTTTTTTTTCATAAAAAGGCACTCATGAAAATAAAATTATTTTTAAAATTTTACTATAACTGTTTGGAATTTTTCTTTGAAACTTGGGGTCCCGGGCAAATACAAATGATCCAGACCGCAACGGATTTTGCGCGGATTCTCAGATTGAGATGGTATGATAGATTAAAAAAAAGGGTCTGGGTAAGAACAGGCAGAACCTTTGAAAAGGTCAGAGGGGAAAATGGCGATGGTAGCACCTTCGAAACACAGTCAGTGTCACTAACAGGTTTAAAAGGAACCCGGGGGAAGGGGAAAAAAGGGGCGCCCTAAAACGCGGGAAAAGGGGCTTTGAGGCTGAAATCTCAATTTACCTGGGAGAAAATAAAGGGAGAGCCGAAGGTGGCGAACAACTTTGGGCCCTTCTCCCCCGAAAGGGGGAAGGTTTAAAGATGAAAATGCTGCTAAAAAAATCAGGATGTTTTTATTTGTTTTTTCCCCCTTTTATCAACCTCCCCAGTGGTTACCATGCCCAAATTTGGGGGGTAAAAAAAAAAAACCATTTACCTGCCACGCATGTCTAAAGGGGCTGGAGGTTTGGCTGAATGGATGCATGTGTCCTAAACGTGGAAGTCTAGGTTTGGGGCCTAAAACCCAATGTGCAACTATACATTCTTTAAAGATCAAAATTCAAAAGAGTTTAAATTTGGTTGAAACAAAAGAAAAAAGAAAAAGATTTTTTCCAAACAAGTACATTACATCTCCTTCCTTAATCTACGGCATTTCAAAATTTTAAAAATTTATGCATATTTCAAACAGGACAAACTTTTTTTCGAATAACTAAAATTTTTCCAATGGGAAAAAAATTTTTAAAAATACCACATCGGGTTTACTGTATAACATATCAGATATTATGTTTAAGGGGGGGTCGTCAAAAAGCTCTTAAACCCCGGGGGTATCAGTGTCTCATGTATAAATCAACCTCTCTATACTTTGTAGGGATGTCTCCAATACACCCGCCCCCCTCCCCTTTCAACTCGGGATTCACCTTTCTTTTTTAAAAAACCAAAAACTTAAGGGGGTTATGCCAAACTCCCGGAAGTGTGGCTCCTTTTCAATAGAATTACAGTCTCTCTTTGTTCATCCTCTCTCTCTCTCTGTTCTTTCTCTCCATGAGCATTTTCTCTCTCTGTATCATTCCCCCTCTCTCTGTTTTCTCTCTCTCTCTCTGTATCATCTCTCTCTTATCATCTCTCTCTCTCTGTCATCTCTCTCTTTCATCTCTCTCTCTCTTTAAACTCTCCCCTCTCATACATCTCTCTCTCTCTGTTAAAACTCTCTCTCTCTCTCTGTATGCATCTCTCTCTTTCATCTCTCTCTTCCCGCCCTCTCTCTCTGTACCCTCTCTCTCTTTTACATCTCTCTCTCTCTTTACTCTCTCTTCCTTTTACACCGAAAAAACAATAAAAATTACTTTGGAAAAAATTTTAGAAATGAACAACATGAACCCTTTTTTTG